>VMDO01005363.1:0-84384 GCA_007922755.1 Pedetes capensis
GGCACCTAACAACAACAACAAGGGATGAAACCCAGGGCCTTTCACATGCTAGGCAAGTGCTATACCACTGAGCTGTACTTCCTACCTACTCTGGGTCCAAAAAACTAATATGGTGCTTGTGGCCTGTTAGAATAGGGACAGCAAGAGTATGTCATATTCCAGCAATACGTCTCCAGTGAACCATGTGAATACACCAAGTGGGATAAAGGAGGACTATAGTCTCATGATTCGTCAAGATAGGTTTTGCTCCAAACGAGTAATAAAAAAAAAATCAGTTTTCAGAATGTGTTGGATTTTGGAATTGTAGATAAAGGTATAGCTTCCAGAAATATGTAATGTCATGGGGTGGTCAAAGGGCAAAATTCCAGCAATTTGAAGGTCTAAATTAGCTTTATATTCTAAAAGTGTTCTAAGGAAGCAAGCAGAGGACGTTGGTTTTATAAACAGAGAAAGGCGAAAGAAAACAGAAGCAATTGGGGAGATAGTTCGATGGTAGAGTATTTGTCTAGCATACAAGAGGGTTTAATCCCCAGTGCCACATGTAAAAAAAAGATAAAGATTTTTAAAAAACAGAGGCACAGAATGAAAAGTGTCACCCAAAGACTACTCTACACTCAGGAACTTGCAGGAGACATTTTAATAAGCAGAAGGACAGAGTGGCTGCCTCCAGAAATGAGAACAGCAGCAAGGTACAGCAAGATAGTTCCTTATGTGGGGGTAGAGTGGAATTTTCCAGTTGAGGCGGACTTTAGGGGAGTGGTTCTGGGTGGCCAGAAAGGGTGCCATTTTTAAATCAGATTATGTCCAAAAGGGGTGAGCCTGGGGCCAGATGGGATAATAGATTAAGTAAGATGGGGCAATACCAGGAAGCCAAATTAAGTATTCAAAATGACATTCCTCGAGGCATAAACTTAATTTATGAAATGACGCCTGAAAACCATGATGGCTGCACAGATTTTAACACAAAAACCCAATAAAGAAGATCCTGCCAATTGAAACTAGTTTGTGTGGAAATTTTGGCTGTTCTCTTTCCCCAGATTTCTAGAAGTTTCAGATGACAGTTCTTGTTTGGTGATATGGAAATTTAACATCGAGAATTCCCTCTATTCTGATTTTTTTTTTTTTTTAAATACAGGGTCTTGCTAGGTAGCTCAAGCTGGCCTTGAACTTAAAATCTTCCTGCCTCTCCCAAAGAGTGGGATTACAGGCTGTTCCATTCTGAGTTTTAGTCTGGTCTGTTGGGGCCTACTGCGGAGACCAGTCCAAAACAATGGCCTTGTGTAATTTTTATTTACCAAAGGAATAGAGTTTCAAGAAGACAGTGGTGTCAAATGTTAATGAGAGTAAAAGCATGTCAAAATGAATCACATTATGATGTACATTAAAAATTTCTAATAAAAATGTTAATGAGAGATAAATGACAAGAACAAAGAAATTCATTACATTTGTTATTAGGGGGTTAATAGTGAAATCTTCAGGAGCACATCCCTTAATAGTACAACATAAGAAGAGCAGAAGTCAACATTTAGGGGCCTAATGCATAAGACAACCTTTTTACTCAGCAGAATGACTGAAATGAAAAAGACAGAAACTACAAAGTATTGACAAATGTAGTTTAAAACTGGAATTTTCATTCACCACTGGTGGTAGCATAAATTGGTATGTGTCAGTGGGAGTAGGGTAGGGGTGCAGCCCAGGGCTGTTGCTTGCAGCCCAAAGAGTTTCCCCCTTAGAAATCTCCACTCAGGTGGGGCTGGGTCCTTGGCTCCCTTTGCAGAAAAGAAATCTCAGGACAAGTCAGAGTGAAACAAAGTTAGTGAATTTATCAATTAGGGATAAAAGACTACCCATTTTAGAGTTTAAAAGTATGAGTATTCAAAGAGAAAAAAGAAACTCTTAACAAAATAATAATAGTACTTGTCCAAGACATGGATGGGAGTTCTTCCAGAGAGAATTGCTTAAGAAAAGAATCCTAGTACACATTAAGACAAGGACACAGGCTTCTAAGAGATAACCACATTTAAATGTCTGACCTATAGCTATATATATGATTATGTGGCCAAAACACAAAAAAACAAAGAGCTTGTTTACCTATTCTATCTTAAAGAATTTCCTCTTTTGTAAATAAAAATGTAAGGTGGTTTTACTGGGTACATTGTTAAGGGTTAGGGCCAAGCGGGAAATGCCAGTAAGACAAAAACACTGGCCAAAATTGGTCAAAGGAAGAAGTTTCATTGTTTAGAGGATTTACAAGATTTAGCAGAAATGTTTTTCTATACTTTCTAAGAAACTTCCCTTTGATAAACTGAGACTATAAGGTGGTCCTGGAGGTGCATTGTATAGGTTTATAGATAAGAAAAAAGTGCTGTTAAGATGTAAAAATAGTCCATAATCTTGTTTGTGAGATTCTCAGAGCAGCACAGGATTACAGAAGAGAAAGTAAGTTTAAACTCAAAGGTTACACACATTTTTACCCTAAGCCTGTCTTATTGCTACAACATTTTCCGTTGAAATATCTCTCAAAATAATGTCTCTTTGGAGGCAGTCTTTACAATGCTTTTTCTTGGTGATACAATTCTTGACTCTTGCTTGGTGAGACTTAAACAAGATTCTGGGGTGATGGCTCTTTTTCCCTTCCAATGTCCCCTTAATTTTCCTACCTTTGTATCCTGCCTCACAAGCATTTGGAAAATTGTCTGGCAGTATCTCCTAAAGCTGAACATATGCATAACACACAATGCAGCAGTTCTAGTGTTAGGTACGTACTCAGCAGAAGTGCATGCATGTGTCCTCAGAAATCATGCCCAAGAATGTTAATTTAGCTTTGCTTTGGAGTAGTTGAGGGTTCATGGGTATCTGTTATATTGTAAATCAAACTAATTACAAATAAATAAAATGTCCTTTACATGAGATAGTGATGATAGTTGGCTATGAACTAAGGATTACGATTTATTCAAATTTGTGCAATAGGTGCATAAGAGTTCATATATTGTTAATGAGAATGGCAATGAGAAAAGCACCTACTAAAAATACTTATACATAGGTGTTAAATCTAATTTTTATATATCTACATACATAGGTATATAAAAATGAACAATCATACTTATCTGTTGTTGTTAGGTGTCATCAATTCTGGTCCAACTCATAGAGACCCTCACAGGGTTTTTAATGGCTGGTTGTTTTTTTTTTAGGATTGCTGCAGGAGTGGATTGCCAAGTCCTCCTGTTTTTGCAGTGCTGGGGATTGAACCCCCATCCTCAGAGTGTGGACCAGCCCTCTACCAACTGAGCTAAACCCCAGGCCATACTTATCTAAGAAGGAAAAATATAAGCAGAGTAGAAAGAAGCAGGGAGGGAAGGAGAAGGTAGGATCAGAGATTGGGGAAGGAAAGAAGGGATGAGGGAATAATGTGGAGGGGTATGGGAGAGAGGAAGATCTCAAAATATATGAGATATGCAACTGCATGAATACCTGGGAAAAAACAGGGAAAGGGAAAAAATGAATGAGAGTACAACCTATGATTGCATGATTTTTATTACATATTTATTACATATTTTATTACATAAAATTCCTACTTTCTTCTTTTCTTCTCTTTAGTTCTGTAAAATATGTAAGTTGACGGATGTGTAAGCAACAGTGACTCAGCAGTTGCATAATGAATATGGCAAAAGATTTATTACTCTGTACACCACCAACATTTATTAATAAAAACTTACACATTTACAAAATAATTTTCCTGTAAAATCCAGTCAATAAATATGATTTAATCAAGTAGGATATTTGCTATATGATCATTAAAGAACTCAAGAGAGTTCTGTAAATTATTCCAATATTGCAATAAAAAATTCTGCAAGTGCAGCCAGGCTTGGAGGCACATGCCTATAATCCCAGTGACTCTCCAGAGGTGGAGGCAGGAGAATTTCAAGTTTGAGGCCAGAGGCAAGGAGATCCTGTTTCAAAACAAAAAGTGAAGAGGGGGCTGGGAGTACAGCTCTCAGTGGTAGACCATATGTGCAAAGCCCTGGATTCAACTCTTGTGAGGTCCAAGTGGAGAGAAAGATCACACCATCACACTAGGTCATATGTGAAGCAAAAGGCTTTTATTGTAAGCACCTTGGTGAAGGCAGGCTGGTCCTGTTAAGAGGAGCAGCAGCTGTCTGTCAAGGGCCAGTTATTCTGATAGGGTCCTTTGGATATTGTGGGGGACAGATATAGTAGGAGAAAGAGGCAGTCTTTTGCCCTGGGCACTGCTGCTGGAGATGTTCCTCTTTCTGAAGTGGGTGGGTCATCCGTTGCTCAAGATTATTTATCTGTGGGTAACAGGAGATGGTGGTTGAGACCTTACACACTCCAGTACCAAAAGTAAAAAAATTGCAGTGCCATAATTTCTCTAATTATTTTGCTCCCTGCCCAAAATGTGAACTGGAAAAGAAGAATGTGATGAACATTATGAAAGACTCAGAGTCCTGCAGACTTTAGAACTAGAGAGAGACAACTCAGCATGGAATAACCAAGTGTCTAGCCAAATCTTAAGACAGGCCAGGCTCCAAGTATGCTGTGAAAGTTCCTTGACTACAATCCTGATGTCCTAACATCTGAGGTTGCATCATCTTTTCCAGGGTTGCTTCTGGACCAAATGTCAACAGCATATGATGGAAACATGTCAGGGTAGAGATATACGGTGTCATTTATATTCTCTCTCTCTCTCTTTCTCTCCCTTTCTTTCTTTCTTTCTTTTTTTCTTTCACTTTTTTCTTTTCTTTTTTCAAATCATACACCTACACAGTTTTGGAATCACATGCCAAAAGAGAGATTCCCCGGAAGGATTTTCAGTTCCCTGAAGGGTGGAAAAATATTTTAAAAGATTACCCCAGAAGTAAAGAGTATAGAAAAAGTTGTTGCTGTCGGGTGCTATTGAGTCCTGTCCAATTTATAGGGACCCTCATAAAGTTTTTGATGGCTGATTGTCTGGGGATTGTTTCAGGATTGGGCTGCTATGTCCTATCGTTTTTGTGGTGGTGGAGATCCAAGCCAGGGCCTCAGAGACCACTGAGCAGCCCTCTACAAAACTGAACTAAATTCCAGTCCATAAAGAAAGTACAAGGTAAAAAATTTAATTAGTAAGCAGGGCACAGTGGTATATGCCTAGAATTCTAGCTCCTCGGGAAGCTAAGGCAGAAGGATCTCGACGACCATGTCTCAAAAAACAAAACAAAACAAAAAACCCACAACAACAAGGGTTGGGTGGGTACCTCAATGGTACAGTGCTTGCCTGGCATGCACAAGGCCCTGGGTTTGACCACTGGAGCCAGAAAAAAGAAAATGTAAGTACTGGTAAGAATTTCACTTTTTTTTTTTTTTTTTTTTTAGTACTGGAGGTTGAACCCAGGGCCTCATGCCTGCATGCTTTGCAAGTGCTGGACCACTAAGCTGTGCCCCCAGCCCCTTTTTTTTTTTCCTTTTTGAGACAGGGTCTTGCTTAAGTTATGCAGATTGCCTCTAGTCTCAAACTTGAGATCCTCCTGCCTCTGCCTCCCCAGCCGCTGGGATTACAGGCGTGGGCCACCACGCCCGGTAAGAATTTTACTTTTTCTGTGCAGCTTTGTTATGACCCTACCCTTCCCTGAAATCCTCATCTGGCTTCTCTGGACTGTCAAAGCAGGTGCCTCCTGTGCTGGTATTGTTTAGTTGGGATGTCAACAGGGAGCTTGGAATACAGAAGGGACCCAATAGATTAACGATGTATTCAAGAATCTTGGCAATTGTGAAAAAACACTTTTTTTTAAAAAAGGTAGAAACCAGGCATAGTAGTGCACACCTCTAATCCCAGCACTCTGGAGGCTGAGGCAGGAAGATGGCATAGTTCCAGGCCAGCCTGGGTGATGTAGTGAGACCCTGTGTCAAAAAACAAAACCAACCAAACAAACAAAAATCCAACAACAACAACAAAAAACCTCCAGAACAGTTGTGGAAGTTCTGCCTTATGACTACAATCATTTCTTCCCTACCAGTTTCTTTTCTTTTTCCGTTCTTTTTTTCTTTTCCTTTTTCTCTCTCTTTCCTTCCTCCTTCCCTCTTCTTTCTCTCTCTTTTCTTTCTCTCTCTCTTATCTTTCTCTCTCTTCCTTCCTTCCTTCCTTTCTTTCTTTCTCTCTTTTTCTCCCTTTTATGTGGGGTTGAACCCAGGGCTTCACATATACTTTGCAAGTGCTCCACCACTAGCCTGCACCCCTAGCCCAATTTTATTTTTTTATTTTGAGACGGGGTCTTGCTAAGTTACACTCTGCCTCTGGCCTTGATCTCACAATCTTCCTGCCTCTGCCTCCCTCCCAAATCGATGAGATTGGAGGCGTGCCCCACCACTCCTGGCTAGATAAATATTTTTATAAATGCAAACCACAAAGCCCTAGTGGTACACCATCAGCTTCGTGGCCCAGGGACATTTAGGATTCTGGAGCACTTGCTTCTGCTTCTTTGAGAAACATTAATCTAATACAAAGTTGATTTAATCATTACTTTTCTACCTTTATTTGAATGACTTTTCCCAGGTATCAGCTTATTGAATAAAAGAGCTGCCCTGAAATTCTACTTTCCTTGGCTTCCCCTTTGTTGATATATCTTGAGTAGAATGCCTACCCTTTTTGGCTTTGTTCATCCTGGCTCATCCTGGAGCAAAGACAACTTGGCTCAAAGTCCAAGGAGTTAAAGTCTGCTGACCTTGTGACTATCCCTGCTGTCTCTCACATGGCCACTTCCTGCCCAGTCTGGCTTGTAAATAGTTCTTGGCAAATACCCAGAAGGAGACTAGGCCAACTAACAATAGCAACTCTCTTTTTAGCTTGAATCTCTTCGTACTCAGGACTGTGAACTTGCAAAAACCAAAAATAACCTATGTCATTGCAGTGGGTTACCCTAACAGTCTATTTCTACTGTTACCAGCATTAGATGTCATTCTAGTAGATGCCATTCAGCTTATGGTGGAAAAAGAGCTGGGCTACAAGCCAGACAGACCTTGATTCAAGACCTAGCTAGACTATTAACTAATTTTATGACATGGGGCCAGTCACTAATGTGAGCCTGTTGGAATTGAATGAGTAGCTGTATAACTAAGTGCTTGGAAACCTGCGAAGTGTGATACAAAGTTAAACCATTAGTATTGGGAAACGGGAATAATCTGAAAATTTCAGGAACCACAGTAATTTAAATCCCTAAGAAACACTTAAATCAACCTGAAGCAAGGTGAGCCTCACCTTGTATTCAACACCATGCTGTCTTAGAAACAAGCTAGAGTTAAACAACTAGAATTAAACAACTAGCATTAAAATTGTTACAGTTTAAAGACAGTCTTCCCAGCTAGACCTGGTGGCCCATGCCTGTGATCCCAGCAACTCAGGAGGAGGAGGCAAGAAGATCACAAGTTGGAGGCCAGAGTCAACATTGATAACTTAGCTTGACCTTGATTCAAAATAAAACCAAAAAACTAGGGGTGCATCTCAGCAGTAGAACATTTGTGAAGTAGTCCCAGTACTAAATAAATAAATAAACAAATAAAATATAGTTTTCCTTTTGTTCATGATGAAGTTAGAAACAGGGAAGAGCTTATATCAAGGACTGACACAGTGGGTGGATGAACCCTCCTACTGTGAAATCAGGCCTAAGGTCACTTTAAGATAATTGGTTCCTTGAAAACTAGCGCACAACAAAAGCTGATAGAGGCATCTGTGTCACAAGAGGTTGTGCCTGCCCAAGGGCTGGATTAAGAAAAATATGGTGTCACAAAATAACCTTGTAAAAGGTCAAATTTGGGAATTCCTGTAATGGGTTGAGCTTTGGAAAAATGGAAACTTACTTTGTACCCCAACCCCTTTACCGTAAAAAAGTTCCTGCTTCTGTAATTCTGCTTCTCTGCTCCTACCCTATAAAGCCCCTAACCAATGTGAGTCAGATTTTGCTTTCTGAAAGTCCACTCCCGGGACTGAAAGTAGCCGGCCTGCTGGTCTAAATAAACTTTTCTGCTCCCGATCTGTTTGTTTGTGTCTTGGAGTATTTTTCTGGGGTCGAGCTGCTGGGTACAACCCTACCTACTAAGTACAGGAAAGAGGCCATTACATATCTGCCCCCTAAACTGGCAAATGATTTTCTCTGTGGGTAATCCATTGTTTTGCCACTTAGAATTTTTGTTTTAGATATAGTGAAAGAGGTTCATCCTTCAGACTTAAGCATATTTTTGTCCTCTATGATTCTTTTTGCACATATTAAAAGAGAAACATAAGTGGAAGACAATTGGTCAAAGGGTTTCTAAGACAATACAATGTCAACACAACTGCCATCTGGTTGACAATGTTCATAAGGACACCTGGTTTCGAATATGGTGAAATGGGAAAACACCCACAATCCTCCTGCTTAGATGTCCAACAATTGCCCACACTGTCATGACCCCTTGTATCACACTTCACTGTCCTGGTCCTGTCTGCCTTGTTCTTACCGTAGGGATAATAACTCATGTAAATTTTGAGTTTATTATTCCCACTTACTCTGCTATTTTACCCACTCCGTACCGTAAACAACACATTGTTCTTGTTTCTGACTTGTCAATAATGGGCACTTTTATCAAATGTATTCTTTCATGACTTGCTTTTTCACTCAACATTTGTTGAGATTCATCCATTTTAATGTTAATGGATGGCTACCATTCATTTTTATTGTTATATAGCATCCCTTTGTCTATATACTCTACAGTTTAACAATTCTGTTGATAGGCATTTGGGCTATTTCAATGGTGTTTGTTGCAGTACTTAGGGGTTGAACTCAAGATCTTGTACACACTTTGCAAGTGCTCTAGAACTGAGAGGCACCTCTAGCCCGTTTTTATTTATTTATTTATTCATTTAAATTTTGAGACAGGGTCTCACTAAGTTATGCAGGTTGTCAGATATATTTTGACCCCAAGATGTCTTATTGTTATTTTAACCTTTTCATTTGAAATATCTCTCAAAATAATGTCTCTAGGAAAGCATACTTTACAGTGGTTTCCTTGGTGGTTATGTTGAAATTCTTGACTCTCAGCTGGTGAGAATTAAACCAGATCCTGGTGAGAGCTCAATTCCCTTCTCAAGTCCCCTTGATTTTCCTGACTGTCTATCCTGCTTAATGGTGCCCCACTTAATGAGACAGGGGCTGTAGGCTAAAGCATAGTTGGTATCACAGGTCATTGTTAGGCTGTGGGTGATGGAAATTCAAACAGATGACCTTTCATTCAGAGATTGGTTTTGGCTAGAGGTGTGGCTGAGTAGTACAGCACTTGCTGGCATGAGTGAGGCCCTGGGTTCAATCCCCAGAACTGAAAAATTTAAAAAAAAAGGACATGGACCAGGAGGCAGTTGCTCGAACAGAACAAGGAAGCACTGTTTGGTTTAAAGTGGAAAAAGATAGGCGTCAGGGCTATCTCCTTTCACCATATCTCTTCAATTTCCATGCTGAGCAAATAATCTGAGAAGCTGGACTTTATGAAGAAGAACACGGCATCAGGATTGGAGGAAGTCTCATTAACAACCTGCATTACACAGATGACACAACCCTAGTTGCTGAAAATGAACAGATTTGAAACATTTACTGATGAAGGTCAAAGAACATAGCCTTCAGTATGGATTGCACCTCAACATCAACATAACAAAAATCCTTATAATTGGGTCAGTATGCAACTTCATGATAAGTGGAGAAAAGCTTGAGGTTGTCCATGATTTTGCTTTATTTGGTTATATCATTGTAAAAAGGTTGCTGAATTGAGGAACATCACCATCTTAGCATTGTCATTGTAGGTAAACCCCCCTCAAGAAACTACATACTGGAAGAATTTTAACTGTTTGATTTTAACCACCTGACTGCCTGATTAGTTAATTCTTAACCACTGATTGATTGCCTGTTAGCCTCCCATTCTGCTTCTATACCACCCTGCTTGCACAATAGAACTACTACCTGAGTGATTGTCTGTTATAAAACAGCTGTTTTTGTTTTTGTTCTTGTTCTCATGATACAAATCACACCAGGAACTTGGAGAGTGTGTACAAATCATACAATTTAAAGATTGTAAGCTTGCCAAAATTCACCTTTATAAGCCCCCAGCAACTCTTCCTCAAGGCCACGGGTTTTAGAGAAACATTAGTCCTCCGTGGCTGCAAGCTTAATAAGGACTCTGTTTTAATTGGCTTTTTGCTCCTTGTGGTGTGTTTCTGATATTGGATTACAACATAATCAACACCTGTGGAAGCAGCAGTCAAGAACTCAAAAGACACATTTCTTTGGGAAAAGCTGTGGCAAAAGATCGCTTTAAAGTATTGAAAAGTAAAGAAATTTTTTTTACTGTAAATTTTTTTTCTTTTTTATTGAAAAATTTTAATGTACAACTTAATGGGTTTAATTATGACATGGTTTTCATTGTGACATTTCCATATATGCATTTCATTGTACGCTGCTCACATAACTTCCCCCTTACCCTCTCATGACACTCCTCCCCTATCCCCACCCCCACCAGTGATCTCCTTTCAACTTGTATGTCTTTTTCTGAGAATATTTATCTATATATGTGCATCTCAATTTTTACTTAAGTCCAAACTTTTTTCTACAGTGATCTACCTTTTTATATTCTCAGCAGTATTACATGAGTGATCTAGTC
This sequence comes from Pedetes capensis, assembly GCA_007922755.1. NCBI lineage: Eukaryota > Metazoa > Chordata > Mammalia > Rodentia > Pedetidae > Pedetes > Pedetes capensis. The sequence continues at coordinate 10,672 of VMDO01005363.1, forward strand.
CATTTACATTATTGCCAGCCTTTGGTATTAAGAAAAAAAAAGATAAATATAATAGTGGCTTGCTGTAATTTAACCATACAACTGTTTACAGTCCATATCTTTAAGATCTAAATTATTTTTATAAGCAAAAACAAAGTTTTCTCCTTTGGCACACCAATTGGCAGTTATGCTATTACTTCATTAAGATAAATTCAGAACATTGTAACATTGTTTAGTGCTATTTTGACATGATAATGAAAAACAAATACTAATTTACCAACTTTCTTTTACTTCAGAAACTAAAGAAAACACATTTCTTAAAAAAAGAAAAGATGTTACATTGAAGACGAAGGTGCGCCTGACTCATGCCGTGGTATTTTCAGTCACATATAGTTGTGAAAGCTGGACGTTGAACACTGGAGACAGGAGAATTGATGGTTTTGAAATATGGTGCTACAGATGAATACTGAATATACCATGGACTGCCAAAAGAACCAACAGATCTGTCCTAGAAGTGCAACAAGAGTGCTCCTTGGAAGCAAGGATGGCTAGACAGCATCTTACATATTTTGGACACATAGTCAGGAGGGACCAATTCCTGGAGAAGGACATCATGTTTGGAAGAGTGGCAGGTCAATGAAAAAAAGGAAAACCTTCCATTAGATGGCTTGACACAGTGTCTGCAACAATGGGCTTAAACATAAATAAGATCAACTGCCTGGCACAGAATTGGGGAGTGTTTCGTTCTGCTGTACATAGGATCACTATGAGTCGGACCCGACTGGATAGCACCTAACAGCAACTATATATACATATATATATATATATATATATATACACACACACACATACACATTATATATATATATATATACATTATATACATAATATATATATATACACACTATTATATATATATATACACACACTATTTTATATATATATATATATATACACACACACACACACACACACACACACACACACACACACACATTATATATACATATACAATGGGGAGAAGGGCCTGGCAATCCACTCCCAAGACAATCCCGAAGCACTCAGCCATTGAAAACCCTATGAGGGTTGCTATGAGTCGGATACTGACTCCACGGCACCTAACAACAACAACAACAATACATATACATATACATACACACACACACATACACACACACACACACACACACACATATACATATGTTGTTGTTGTTGTTAGGTGCTGTTGAGTCGGTATCCGACTCATGGCGACCCTCATGGAGTTTTCGATGGCTGACTGTTTCGGGGTTGCCTTGGGAGTGGATTGCCAGGCCCTTCTCCCATTTTTGTGGTGCTGGGAATTGAACTCAGGGCCTCAGAGACTGCAGTGCAGTGCTCTACCAACTGAGCTAAAACCCATCCCACACATATACATATACATATACATATATATAAATTAAAAGAGATCGTATGGTTTTCTGCTTTAAGATGCATAAGGAAAACTGTGATTGGCTCTCTAAGGATACTTCCCCAGGTCCTGATTCGATCATAGTTTCCTTCTGTGACTCTTTATTTAACTGGTTCAATGAAAAGGTAACTCTTTACCTGCTCAGAGATTGTGGTGCCACTCATCTCCAACCTCTGCCCCTTCTCGGCTGGCTCCATAATGGCTTCGCATTACTTCTTTCCACAGCCTCAGACATGATGCTCAGTTCTCTGCTACATGTTAAGGCCACTGGTTTGACTGGTAAGACTGGCTTTTTGTTGTTGTTGGATTGGGACTGATGTCAAAGGTTCTATGGGCTTATCATTTTTTAATTAGTGTATATTTATTGACAAAGTAAGGGGTTTCATTATATTTTCCTATCTACATACCTACCTACCTATATACATACACAGGGCTGGGATTTAGCTCAGTTGGTAGAGCGCTGCACTGCAGTCTCTGAGGTCCTAAGTTCGATTCCCAGCACCGCAAAAATGGGAGAAGGACCTGGCAATCCACTCCCAAGGCAATCCCGAAACAGTCAGCCATTGAAAGTCCTATGAGGGTCGCTATGAGTTGGATACCGACTAGAGGGCACCTAACAACAACAACAACATATACATACACATGGTACTTTGAGCATATTCACTCCCTCTATTGCTCTTTATTATCCCCCTCCACCTCCCTGTAAACTGGGTTTGCAGTTAAGAGCCAGTTGTGCTGTATCTTATTCAGAGGATGTGAAGTAGTTATAGAGCAGCTTCTTGGTTCCAGTTTTGACATATTTTATAATCCTTTATTGGGGGCTGTGCCTGAGGATTGAGAAGATTCACAGGATGGGGATTCTAGAGTCAAGGGTATGCAAATTGTACATTTCAACATATACACAATATGCATGGATATACACAAGTTATGATTTATACAAAACTCAGGGTACAGCACTAATGGGAAGAAAGATTACAGTTCAAACAAAAGAATGACTTCCTAATAGCTAAAAATACTCCACAACAGATCAGTGCCCTTTGATTTACATAGTTCAAGAAGAGACAGGACTACCATGATGCTAAAGAGAAAATTACAACATTGGTTGTGACATTGGAGTGGCTAATATCTAAGGAATCTCAAAATTGAGGCTTGTAGTTCACTCTGGAAAGCATCAGGAACCTCTCCAATGTGGCAAGTGCTTCAGTGTTGCCCCATTTAAGCTTAGATTCTTTCATACAAACTGCATTTTCCAGGGGAGTCTTAGAAGGAACCACAAGCTTTGCAGGACCAGTTGTTAGATGCTTTCTCAATGCACTGGGGCCCATATTGTTGAGTTGCAAAAGACAGTGCTGGGCTCTTCACGACTTATTCAATAATAGGCATGTCCATTGTGTTCCCAGCTGGGGTGACCCCAGGAATTGCTGTAACCTTTCACTGGTAGTCCCAGGAGGTAAACGGACTTTCTGTGATAGGTAAAGAAGTTTTCAAAGTATCTGAAGAGGTACAAAACTGCAAATATAAAGAACAACTGGTAGCAAGTTTATGATAGATACTGTCTCCAAAACATCAACAAAAGCATCCTACATAGCTCTAAAGTCTTTGTATGCATATTGTCTCTTCCCTTAATGTCCTGACAATGTCCAGCATACACTTCATAGCTTATGGCTGGCCAGCTAACAGCATGGCATCAAGTGGCAGAGGATGGGACTGGTGGATATGATGTCTATGGTCACAATCTTGATATGGATATGTAGTCATCATTTCTCCATTTCTGCTGATTTAGATGAAATTGCTTGCTGGTATCATTGTGTATGGTGTGTCCTTGAATATCATGCTGTATTGTTGTTAGATGCCATGGAGTCTGTGTCCAATTCATAGTGTGTCCAACTCATAGCGATCCTATGTACATCAGGAGAAATATTATTATTAGTGCTTCCCTGCTATTCATAGGGCTTTCAATGGCTGATTGTTTTTTGGGAGTGGGTTGCCACATGCTTCTCCCAAGCCTACAGCACCTGGTGTTCCCAGGTGGTCTCCCATCCAAGTACTAACCAGGCCTGACCCTGCTTAGCTTCTGAGATGTGACGGGATCAGACACCACAGTGGTAAGGCTGCAGGCACTGAATATATCATACTCTCCTTTGTCCAGTTGTTGCTAAAGGACCTCGTAGAGTTATTAAACATGCATACTTGCTGGGTGACCATTGTGGATTGAGTAATACAGTGATATGGATTCACTACTCATGCTTATTACTTATCAAGAAACTTTTGCCTCTGTATTGTATCCCCTCAGAGGAGTCTGCAATAGTTTTCTGTGCCACAAACACTGGCTTAAAATGACACACATGGAATGTCACAAGTGCCTTACATCAGGAGTGGCTTGAATGGGTCCTCTGCTCTGGGTCTCACAAGGTTGCATTGAAGGTCAGGGCTATGGTTTCACCTGAAGTTTGGGGCCCACTTCAAAGCCCTCATGGCTTTTGAAAGAATCCATTTCTTTGAAGCTGTATAACTTATGGTAGATTACTCCTTTAAGGCATTCTCCCAGTCCATTACCAAGTTCTTTCAATGTGATGCCCACAAATATATCTTTTTTATTGGAAATTTTTAATGTACAACTTAATATGTTTCATTCTGACATGTATTTCATTGTGACATTTCCATATATGCATTTTGTTGTATATTGCACAGATAAGTTCCCCCTTACCCTCTTGTGCACTTCCTCCCCCCTCCACCACCAAAGGCCTCTCTTCTATTTGCATGTCTTTTCCCACAAATATATCTTGAATGTATCTACTTCTCTTAAAGACAGTTACTGATCCGTGGAAGAAACACAATGCCTTTGAAGAGTGAATATATAATGAATCTGCCCTGCTAAACCATTCCAGTCTAAGCTGCCATAGCCAAGCAATCAATTCCCTTATCTTGGTTCTTTTACCTGAGTCCCCTACAATATGTCCTCCACATTGCCGGGAAAGTAATCTTTAAAAATATATAAATTCAAATGGATTGCTCCATAGCTTAAATCCTTTACTTGGGGCTGGGGATATAGCTCAGTGGTAGAGCACTTGTCTTGTGTCTATAAGGTTTGAGTACCAGTACCACAGAGATACACACACACACACACACACACACACACACACACACACACACCTTTATTTCCCAATGCATTTTGGAATAAAATCCAAATGCTTCATTATACATTAAGATGGCATGTAATTGACATAATTTATGTTCTGGAACTTGCTATCTCTTTTGCATTTCTCCTGCATCCTAACAATGCTGCTGGTTTTGTTCCTTCATTCCCCTAGCTTTAGAGATGTAATACAAGATATTTCCTTTGTTGGAAAACTTTTTGTTTACCTGACTCTTTAAGGTTCTTTCTTAAAATCACACCCCCTGATAGTGTCTTTCCTTCACCACTCAACTGTTTCTTGGTCATACTCTCTTTTACAGCTCCCTCTCTATTCCCTTTGCAGCATAAATCACATCTATTTGTCAGTGACTCCCACCACAGGAAGAATCTAGATAGTGGCTTGGCACATAATTATCAAATGAATTATATTTGGCTACTGTGAGCAACTTGAGGGCTGAGGCCTCATTCAAGTTGTCTGCCTCCAGGGTGGTCTACAGCAGTGTTTGGGTCAGCATTGCTCAAATCTACTTTTTGAAAAAAATCAACAGATTTTTCTACAAGGATAAAGATGGAAACAGGAAAGCAAGAGAGGATATACGTAAACAGGGTAGATTTGGGGAGAAGTCACACTGGAAGGAAATGAGAGACACAAATTGCATAAACAGCCATCTTACTTAACTGGTGACATATAGGTCTAACAGACCAGAGCAATGTATCTTCATATTTGCTTTGTACACGCTAATTCTGTTTGTTAATGTTAACATGTTAATAAATATATATTTTGAAACCAAAACAGAAAAAAATATTTTAAGGTTTAAACTAAAACACAAAGCCACTTTCAACAAAAACAAGTACACATCTTTAAAAGAATAGGGGTCTTAGTGGTCATTGATTATGTTCAGGTTAGGGCAAGTCTACAATTAAGTGATGAGAACACACAATACTTTCTCTGCAAATACTAGTGTGCTAACATACAAAGGAAAAATATTGGAGATATTCTATATTTCATATGTAGGTTTATGTATCACTGGGCTTGTTTTTGCTGTTTTGTGTTGGATAAAGTAAACAATTTTGTGTTGAGGCTTAAAAAAAGGGGTAGAATGAGGGTTTTCTCACATGACATCAGAGTTGACAGGCTTCTCGCGAGAGGAAAGATCGCGTGCAAGCCTCAAACTGCAGGTGTCCCGCCTTCGCAGAGCCCCACCCACTCCTCGTCCTCACTCCCGCCTTGAAACAGCCCCCGGCGTGCGTGACGCCATGACGCTCTGCGCCACGGCCGGGGCAGCGCAGGGGGCGGGCCCGCGGCGAAGCGTCGGAGGAGGAAGTGGTGCGGCTCTTGCTCAGTCTGCGCCCACCTCTGTCTCCCTGGGTGCCGACAGGATCCGCGGTCTGTGCCGCTGTGTCGCGCTTCCCTTCTACTCCGCTCCATGTTCCCTGGCGTCGCCGCTCCCCTTCCTCAGGCCGCCGCTTACCCCGGGGTCTATGGAAGTAATGGAAGGACCCCTCAACCTGGTGAGTGGCCCACGGAGGATTGCGTCTGCCCCTGGGTGCCTTTGCCGCGGGAGTCAGGTCCTGTCCTCGGCGTGCAGGCTGATTTTTGAGGCCCGGAGGCAGAGTTTACAGGGGTGGTCGCAGAGGCTGAGGGGCGCAGGCAGGCCCTCACCACACAGAGGCTCTGGGCAAGCCGCCTTGGACTTTGCCCTCTTCGGGGATCCCCGGGCAGGTCCTGCCGCCTCCGGGCGCCCCCTGCGGCAGGGTTCCGGGCAAGGGGACGCTGCCACCCGAGGCTGCGCCGCCTTTCTGGCCCGGGGGAAATGCCTCCAAGCGCCACGTAGCCACCTCTCTGCTGGCGGAGAGTCAGTGGAGCCTTCGAGGGCTGGAAAGGTGTGTGATACCAGTTGTCAGTCCTAACACAGGTGGCCTGAGTCCAAGCCTCCAACTTTGGAGAGATGGAGTAATATCCCCCTCGGCCCCATTTTTAAAAAATCTATTTATCGAATACATTGATGAAGAAGTTGAGGTTCCTTTTCCCCTGAATTAGAGGTAGCTGGAATAAAGCAGGGCCATTCCTGTTTTTAGCTCAGTGTCATCACGTTAGGCCTCATGAAAGTGCAAATGATGTTAGTATTGGTAGCCTGTTATCTTCCTCATTACGTTTTTGGCAATAAGAAACAGTTCTTTTCAGACTGGCCACTGCATCTTTTGGTTTGTTGGGAAAGGTTCATATTTTGAATACAAAAGTCATATTGCTTAACACTGCAGACAGAACTTTTTTTGTTTTGTTTTTTGAGACAGGATTTGTCTTTGTAGTTCTCCTGGCCTGGAACTCCCGTTGATCCTCCTGCCTCAGCCTTCCCAGGGCTGGGATTACAGGTGTGTGCCACCGCTCCTTGCTTCAGGGGAAAAACAAAAACAAAAACAACTTTAAGTCACAAGTTTGCAATTTTATTTGTGATGAGATTGGAGGAAAGAGACAATGGATGATTCATTTAGTGAGCTCTACCGTCTTCAAAAAGCTCTGGACTGCCTTAAGCTATATAGAGAAGCAATAGAGGATGGTGGTGGTTGATGTTAGGTGCCCTCGAGTCGATATCCGACTCATAGCGACCCTCGTAGGGTTTTCAATGGCTGACTGTTTCGGGATTGCCTTGGGAGTGGATTGCCAGGTCCTTCTCCCATAGAGGATGGTAGTGTAAGAGAATAGATTCTGAAGCCAGACTGCTTAGATCTGAATGCTAATTTAGTTATCTAATGGCAGTGTGACCTTGGGCAAATTTCTTGACCTCAAGTTTTTGTGAGGATTAAGGAAGTAAATAGGTATAGAACTCTTAGAAATATACCTTAACAGGTAGTGTAAGAATTAGTTATTATTGTATTTATTAGTCCTTATTTTAAAATTTTGCTTATGGGATAAAAGTTTGGACTTGTTGAACTTTAAAGCCTAAGATTCTGTTACCTACAACTGTGGTTCCAAAGCACTGGTGCCAGGTTAGCTGGTCTTAGGAGGCTCTGTGGGTTTTAAGTTGGGCCCTGCCCCCATTTGTAAGAGTTGTCTACACTTAAGAATGATTGGCCTACATTAGTGAGGGAAATACTTTACACATCTCTGTTTTTAAGGTGACATATATTTTACAGTGAAACATGGATGGCTTCGTTCTGAAACTTCACAGGAATATTATTAGAAATAACCAGCTGTTTACAAAGTGCTTCAAAGTTCAAGTGTCCTTGCAAAATGACCATTGGTTTATTTCCAGTTAGCTTCACTTTATTTGGCTACAGGCTGTAGCATAGCCCTGGCCAGCTGCTCCACAAGTGTGTCATGGCTTATGAGAAGACTCTGAAACCTGGTGACAGTGTAGATGTCACCAAATCACCACTGAGAAAAAATTAGTAAAGTGGGGCAATATTATTATTATTATTATTATTATTATTTTTTTTTTTTTTTTAATTTTTGGTACTGGGGGTTGAACCCAGGGTCTCTTGCTTGCATGCTCTGCAAGTGCTGGACCACTGAGCTGCACCCTCAGCCCATTGTTTTACTTTTTGAGACAGGGTCTTGCTAAATTACGCAGACTGCCTCTGGTCTCAAATTTGCGATCCTCCTGCCTCCACCTCCTGAGCACTGGGTTACAGGTGTGCGCCACTGCGCCCGGCAGTATTATTTTTTTATAGAAGGAGATTTTAAAAAGAATCAGGGTAAGTCAGGCTAGTAACAATTACATAATGTAGTCACAGAATTTATGTGGCAAGTGTCACAAATTTAGCATCTTGAATTAAGCTATTTAAGATTTGAAAGATCTGATTTCCAGCCTAGCTGTTTATTGGAAGATAACAATGGAACAGAGATTGACATGTACTTGAATAATTTTAAGTATACTGCAGAGTACCAATGACAGGCCTCAGAGTTGTGGAAGACTAGGTTTTTTTTTTTGAAGACTGTCACATTCTTTTTTTTCAATGGACACATAGGTTAGTATCTAGTTTACTTAACATGAAAGATGGTTCTCAATTCTGTGATTTAATGAGTGCCTTTGGGAATCCTAGAAGCATATACAAGTTTATTATAACGACATCATAGTGTTCTCCAAATCCATCATATAAAGACTTATTGCAATAATTAGATTTATAATCATGTCCTCAGAGCATCCTTGGAATTTAGTAAGAACTATTTCTCAGCTTTAAAGACGACTAAGCTTAGGCTGAGAGAAATTAAGTAATTACTTAGGTCAGTGACTTAAATACATTACGGATCACAACTCATATTTTGATACCATGACCTCTTTCTAGCAATACTTTCTTATTAATGTACTTGTCATTTTCATTTCAACATGGTCCTTATCTGTATTGAGCTATAGATTCTGTGTCAGCATTTAGTGCCTCTGTTGTTTTTGTTGTTGTTGTTGTTAGGTGCTGTCCAGTCGTGTGCCATTCATAGCAACCCTTATAGGGTTTTCAGTGACTGTTTCAGGATTGCCTTGGGAGTGGATTGCCATGTCCTTCGCCCATTTTTGCGGTGCTGGGAATTGAACTGGGGACCTCAGAGACTGCAGAGCGGCGCTCTACCAACTGAGCTAAATCCCAGCCCACCTCTGCTGTAGTATTCTTTAATATTTTGTAAAAAAAAATTTGGAGAAAATTTATTGCTGTGTAGCCCAGGCTGGCCTTGAACTTTTGATCCTCCTGCCTTGCCTCCCAAGTGCTGGGATTAAAGGTGTGTGTCCCCATGCTTGGCTGTATTCTTTTTTTCTTTGAGACAGGATCTTGCTGTGTAGCCAGGCTAGTCTTGAACTTGGAATTCTCCTGCCTCACTCTCCTGAGTGATGGGATTACCATACCCAGCCCATAGTAATTATGTTAGATATGGAGTAAGGGCCTATAGGCTCATTTCCGTCATTTTTAAGATATAGAGGAGATTTTATAGAGATTATATAGTCATTTGAAATGTTGTTAGTTTGTTTGTAGTACTGGGGATTGAATCCAGCACCTGGCACATGCTAGGCAAGTGCTCTTACTACTGAGCCACACTCCTAGCTCTTTATTTTAAAATTTATTTTTTATTTTGAGATAGAGTCCTGCTAAGTTGTGCAGGCTACCTCTGACCTCAAACTTGCAATCCTCCTGCCTCAGCTTCCTTAGTTACTGGATTTAACAGGCGTGCACCACCATGTCCTACTTGGCTTGTCAATTTTTAATATGAAAAATTGTGACTTGTAAAATCTCTTAGTGTATATTTAGCATTTCTTTCCATACATTTGATTTTGGCAGTGTGAGCTGGTAGCAAATGGTCAAAACTTGAGATAATTTTTAGTGTTTTGTTTGCTGCCAATTTGTGAAGTGCTGTCAGGCCTTAATTTACACATGGTTATTCCTCATGTTTTGGTTACCTATGCTGTAATGGGCAGGGTTCATGTGACTGCATGGCCACAGTTTTCTGTGTGTTTGGCCCTAAACAGCACTGGAAATTGACTAGGGATGTAGCTTAGTGGTAAAGTGCTTGCCTAGCATGTTTGAGGCCTTGGGTTTGGTCCCCAACACCACACCAAAAATAAAAGAAATAAATATTAAGCTGAGTGCCTTGGTGGACACCTGTAATCTGAGCCGCTTAGGAAGCGGAGACAGAAGGATCATGAATTAGAAGCCAGAGGCAGCCTATACAACTTAGTGAGACCCTGTCTTAAAAACGGGTCTGAAGGCTTGTTGGTAGATCATTTGCCTGGCATGTGCAAGGCTCTGAGTTCAGTCACCCAGTACTACCAAAAGAAAAAGAAAAGTTCTTGCAATGTTTATTAACTGAGCTTCCCTCTGGAGTTGTCAGTTCTTACTTCACCTGAAGCAGTAAATGAGTCCTTTTGCTTTCGAGCATCTCATTCAAGAAAAAGAATCATATCGTAGGCCACAAGATAGCCTTGTATATACCTGTAGTCTTTGTAACTGTGTCATGTTGATTATATTGGTAGTAAATGAAATCTTCAAGGTAAAAAGAGGCTGTCTGAACCCTTACCCTGAAAAATTCCAAGAAAAATTCAGTCTGTTTCACAAGCAAGGCTGGACTTAATGGAAGCACTCTGGGGAAAGGCAGGGGAGCACTAAAATAATATTCAACAATTACTAAATGATGGGGTTGACATCAGACACTTCACATATGTTTTTATCTGACTCTCTTAATAGCTATATGATATGCTTCCCATATTTTACAGATGGAGACATTAAGATGTAGAGTAAGTTATGATAGTGAGATTTGAAAGCAAGAATCTATGGATATTCTCTGAATCTAATCCACACTTTCAACAGTTTTACAGGGCTACAAAATCAGATGCAGATTAGATTTGTGTGTGGATTGGATTTATGATTCAGAGCTGAATTGAAAGTTTGAAAGGGTATGCATTAGATTCGAGAATGCACAGTAAATAAAATACTGATCTTTGTGTTAAGGTCGTGTTTACCTGTCTGCTTTGATCCACAATGAGATTTTTACAGAAAGACAACATGTATACAGTACTGCAGAACTGTTACATCATGAAAGGTACCTTTTGGACCTGTGCAAAAACATGTGGACTCTCGTAAATTTCACCAAAAAACAAAACAAAACAAAAAAAACCCCAAACCCTATATAAATTTTTGCTGCATATGATGCACCCCTGTGGGTTTGAGGCAGGGTCTCACTGTGTAGCCCAGGCTGGCCTGGAACTCACATGGATCCTCCTGCCTCCAGAGTGCTGGGATTACAGGTGTGCACCACACCCAGCTCATATTATGCACTATAATATTTACTATTAGATTTTTTTTTAGATGTCAGTTGTAATCCACTAAATTGTTTTCACAGTCCACTAGTGGGTTGCATCTTATAATTTGAAAGGTACCTTACCAGATTCTGTCTTCACAGGTGGCAGTTCTGTAGAAAAACTAGGTAAACTGGAAACTGAAGGAAGAAAGAAGTTATAGGCAGAGGTGCATAAGGGAGAGGTTGATCTTCAGACTTAAAAAGAGGCCTTTCTGGAATTCTCTCCCACTGCAGTAGTTATCTTAAGTGTAATTATGTTAATTAGACACTTGATTCCATCCTTACTGTTTGGAGGTACTGCTGGCTACTTATCTGTTGGAGACTCAGTGAACTGATTGGAAAAGGGGAATGGATGACATTTCACTTTCTCTACCAACTGAAGACTGCCATAAAGTCATGATATAGTAGATTTTTGTCTGCCTTTTTGGTATCGTTTGGAATGGTATTTTCATCTTTATACATAGCTTACTTCAAAGTCACACAAATTAATAAATTGAAAGTTATTGAAGATAATACTATTTTCCTTTGTGAAAGAAGACAATATTGAATCTGTATTTTTAAAGCAGTTAGCCTGTAGAAGTAAAAAGTATTTGTCGGTAAAGGCAGTCACTTAGTGTCCTAATTGTAGTTCCTAGGATTTTTGTTGGTTGCAGATTATGGAAATCTACTTCAAATTAGTTTAAACCAGAAGAGATAATTTGTTGTACTCTTTAGAAAGGGGCAGAAAAGCTGAGTATGATGGCACATGCCTGTAATCCCAGCGACTCAGGAGGTGGAGGCCAGAGGCAGCCTGCATAACTTAGTGAGACCCTGTCTCAAGATAACAAATTTTAAAAAGGGGCTGAGAGTACAACTATAGTGCTTGCAAAGTATTTGCCACGCCCTGGGTTCAGTCCCCCAGTACCTCAAAGGGAGTGCAAGAGCAGTGGTGCTCTGCCTCTCTAAGCTTGGCTGTTGCACTTCTTTCTGCCAAACAATTTCCACTTGGAAAGTCTCTGAATGTCGTATTGGTTATAACTGCTTGAAACTTTATTGACTCTGGTCCTAAGTGTGAAAATTTGGAGGATGAGATTCTTAAAGCTTCCAGAAGACAAGGCAATATAAGAATGTGGCAATTTGTATAAGAATCACATGGATTGCCAAGAACAGCAATGCACATAAAGAGGTAGACAGTTTTATTTTGAATTTCATAATTTTTACTTTGAATTACCAAAGAAACATTTATTTACAGACTTACTACTTTTAATGGCTGTGATTCTACCAAGAACAACATTTAAGTATAAGTCAGTTTTGAAATTTGAAATCTTTATAAAGGTTTTTTAAAAAATAAGAATACTACCAAAATAGGTTTCCTACAACATCTTCAATTTTTTAAAAATGCAATTTAGTCTACCTACCTACATTGTCACCTGCAGCTGTAGCCCTGTGGCATCTGATCCCTTCAGATCTTGGAAGCTAAGCAGGGTCATGCCTGGTTAGTTCTTGGATGGGAAACCGCCTGAGAACACCAGGTGCTGTAGGCTTGGGAGACAGACCTGGCAACCCACTCCCAAAAATCAATCTGCCATTGAAAACCCTATGAACAGCAGAGAAGCACTGACAATACTGTTCCTCCTGTTGTACGTAGGGTCGCTATGAGTCGGATACCGACTCAATGGCACCTAACAACAACAGCTACATTGTTGGGGTTGGGATTTAGCTCAGTTGATAGAGTGCCACTCTGCAGTCTCTGAGGTCCCCAGTTCGATTCCTAGCACCGTAAAAATGGGAGAAGGATTTGGCAATCCATTCCCAAGGCAATCTCAAAACAATCAGCCATTGAAAACACTATGAGTGTCCCTATGAGTCACACCACTTGATAGCACCTAACAACAACAATAACTATATTGTTGACTTTATATTTTTTGGCAGTGCTAGGGATTGAACTCAGGGCCTTGTACATGTTAGGCAAGTGCTCTATCACTGAGCTATAACCCTAGCCCTCATTGTCAACTTCTTGATGTCAGATTCCTCTAGCATTTTTATTGTCTTTCTTACTAATTAGCATAATGATCAACTTTGTGGAGTACTAGTCCCAGGCACTACCGTAAGTACTGATATTTTAACTAGTTTAATTTTTACGACTCTTATTGTACAGATAAAACCGAGGCAGATAGTTAAGAAAGCTAAGTTTTTGTGTCTACTAAGTGTTCAAGCTGAGCGCTAGACTTCATTTAGTCTGCATTTGCTGGATGTCTAATAAGAGCTTGGTAGCAACTGTACTTGAAAAGTAGGTCAGCCTGGACTGCATAGCAAGACCTTGTCATTCATAAATAAATAAATAAATAGGCAGTGGTGCCAGGTAACCTAGTTGTTGTTGTTGTTAGGTGCCTTCGAGTCGTGTCTGACACATATCGACCCTCATAGGGTTTTCAATGGCAGATTGTTTCGGGATTGCCTTGGGAGTGGGTTGCCACGTCCTTCTCCCATAATTTGCAGTGCTGGGAATCGAACTCAGGACCTCAGAGACTGCAGAGCGGCGCTCTATCAATTGAGCTAAATCCCAGCCCAGGTAACCTAGAGTAGGTGATTATTTGGGATTTTGTTTTTTGTTTCTGGCAGGAGGGAGGGATCAGGAATGTTTGAGACAATAATGAGGTAGATATAATTCCTGAGTTATCAGAGTGATCAGAAATTACAGTTTACATGGGGAAGCCTTGGGGGAGTTGGGAGACCTGTCAAGGTCCTGACCTCATCTCCTGTGAACTTTTTTTTGTTGTACAATAGTTTAGGTAACAATTTATTCTGTCATTGGAGCTTAAAGATTAATCAGAGAGCTATGGAAATATGGGAGAAAGTGATTGGAGTCCTCAGAGACAGATCATAGAGATAGAGTAAAGTAACCTCAGATAGCATCTTGTCCTTCTCAAAACATGTCCATGAGCCAGCAGCTATAGCTTCATCTTGGTAGAATCTCAAGCTGTACTCTAAACCTACTACCTCAGAATCTGCATTTTGATCAGATCTCCAAATAATTTGAATTCCCCTTTAAAACTTGAGAAGCACAGATCTCATCCAAATCCATCATTTTATAAGTGAGGAAATAGGCCCTAAAGGTTGGAATAACTTAACTGCTTTAGTGGGAGAGCCAGAATTTGATACCAATGCCCCAGTTCTTGGTAGAGTTTATGTTGGCACTGTTCTGCCTTTGTTATGAAGTGCTGTGGGATTTTAAAGAAGTTTTCTTTCTTCTGCTGGGCTTTTTTCAAAGCTCAGAAGGGTAAAGGTACTTGTAAATTTTTCATTCCTTCTCTCTGCCTAATAATCTTCTTGCTGATTGTCTACCACACTTGCCTTATCAATGCTATCAGAACATATTCATTAGAGAAATAATGTTAATTATAACTGTTAGTACATGTCGACTTTCATCATCATTTACAGTCTCTCAAAACACTAGTTGTGTTTAGGTATTAGAAAATATTTCTCATGTTCAGAACACAGTGTTTACTTGATCCAAAACTCTGTGGTTTAAATTCATCCGTTTTAAGTGTCTGGTCATTTCTTGTGACCCAGTATTATACTCAGGAATAAACTGAGACTTAGGGAAAAGATTCAATTGTTATTTGAAGAATAAAAGGCCTTTGAAACACAAAAGGGATGATCTTGCTGTATTTGTTTTTTTACAAAAATAGGAGTTAGAGAAATGCAAGCAACATACATTGCTGGAAGTGCTATTTTCTACTTTTGTCTTCACCCTTGTTATACTATGCATTCAGTAAAATTTGCAGATATTCCCAGAATGTATTTATGATCTCAGTTTGCAAAAGTAATTTTCATAGGTATTTTTATGAGGCATCAATGGCACAGTTCTTGAAAAGTATTCAAGTTAAACTATTTTACACCTAACAGAACATATTTGTTTTTCACTTAAAAAAAAATGATATAAGAAAAAACGTGAAATTTCCCATTTTTGAGTGTACAGTTCAGTAGGGTTAAGTATATTCACATTGTTGTGCAATAAGATCTCCAGAACTTTTGGATCTTGCAAAACTGAAACTCTATACCAGTTGAACAACTCCACTTTTCCCTCTTCCGTCATCCAATGGCAGATTGTTCCACTGTTCTGCCTTCCTGTTTATATGAGTTTGACTACTCTGGCTATCATAAAGAAGTGGAACCATTCAGTATTTGCCTTTTTATGACAGGCTTATTTCTCTTAGCATAATGTCCTCAAAATCTATCCATGTTGTAGCATGAGTCATAATTTTGTTTATTCTTAAGACTGAGTAATATTGCATTGTGGAGATACACTATATTTATCCATTCATCTGATAAATGAATACTTGGGTTGTTTCTATCATTTATCTGTTAATAATGCTGTTATAAATGTGAGTGTACAATGCTTTTTACATTTTTTGTTGTTATTTTGAGAAAGGATCTCATTTCATAGAGCCTCAAACTCACTGTGTAGCCCAGCATGGCCTCAAATTCATGATCTCCTACCTTCGTTTTCTGAGTGCTGGGATGACAACTGTGTACCACCATCATTTTTTTTTTAAAGAAGCCTTACTAAATTGTGTGAGTTTGTTAGGGAAAAGTGCTAGTTAGAAGACTTTGACCATCTCTTTGCTTCGCAAATGCTATAATCCTGTTGAGCCTCATTATGTACGAGAGGGAAACAGATTCAGAAAGTTGTGGGGAAGCTGGGCGTGGTGGCGCACGTTTGTAATCCCAGCGGCTTGGGAGGCGGAGACAGGAGGATCGCAAGTTCCAGACTAGAGGAAGTCTGTGTAACTTAGTGAGACCCTGTCTCAGGAAGTAAGGGAAAAAAAAATAAAAGGGCTGGGGGTGCAGCTCAGTGGTCCAGCACTTGCAAAGCATGCAGGCGTGAGGCCCCGGGATCAACCCCCAGTACCACAAAAAAAAAAAAAGAGAAAGTTGTGGGGAAAACAAGTAAAACAAGGTGTATTGAAGTTCTTTTGCAAATGTTTTTTTTTTTTACTTTTTTTTTTTTTTTTTTTTTTTTTTTACTTTTTGAGACAGGGTCTTGCTAAGTTATGCAGACTGCCTCTGGTCTCGAACTTGAGATCCTCCTGCCTCTGTGTGCCACCGCGCCCAGCTCCGTTTTGTCTTCTTGTTGTTATTTTGTGGTCCAACCCAGAGCCTCATGCATGCTGGGCAAGTGTTCTACAGCTGAGCTACATCCCCAGCCATCTTGGAAATTTTTGAATGTAACATACATATAAACTCATTTAATCTATTTCCTTTTACATTCAGGGATACTTAAGTCATTTGCTTTTAGAACATCTCAGGTTGTCCTTGTTTTTCTGGCTTGTTGTACCTGAAAAAAAATCTCCACTATAACATTAAATATTGATATTGTAACTCCTCAACTGTATGATGTATTTTTAATTTTTAAAACAAATAGTAACTTGCATGTTCCAAGAGAAAAACTGATGTGAGAAGAAGCATGGGTTTTACTATGTGATTTCCTGATTACAGCTTTTAAGCTGTGCAGACTAGTATAAGTGACTTAGAAATAAGTTATTTTGACAGGAGTTTGATAAGAGTCAAGAAAATACACATTTTGAGTAACAATCTATGATTTTTAAATCTTTTTGCTAGTCTCTGAAGAGTGGAAGAATGTGCTTCACTTAAGGAGTTAAGTACCTGTTGTTAGCCTGGAGAAGGTTTATTGGTGGAGCAGTTGCCAGTTCCTTTCAGATGCGGTAGTTCTAGGCTCTACTCATCACATAGCCCCAGTGAGGGATAGAGCTATAATGACAGTTTTACATGTGGCAACAAACATCATCATTTATGTTGTTAAGAGGTTGTTTCTGTTTGTTTTGAGGCAGGGCTATCGCCTCATGCTAAGCAGGTACTCCACCACCGAGATGCACTCCCAGCTCATGTTTTTTTTTTAGAGTCTTATCTTGTTTTATAATTCAGAGTGACTTGATGTTTGTCTTCTAGGCTCATCAACAGAGCAGACGAGCAGACCGTTTATTAGCTTCAGGGAAATATGAAGAAGCTATTTCTTGTCACAAAAAGGCTGCAGGTAAGTATTCTTTTTAAGAAATACTGATTGTGAAACTGAATAGCAATTCTTTTTGTGAGACAAGGTCTCATTGTGTAGCTCAGGCTAGCCTCAAACTTGTGATCCTCCTCCCTCAATCTCCCAAGTGCTGGGAACACAGGTGTGCACCACATACCTGACCTGAAGAGCAATTTCTTTTCTTTAGTATCTCTTACCACTTTATTTAGAATGAAAGTCACAACACATGATGTGTGTTGCCCTGCATACGCAAGGGGGACACTGCTCCCCCACTGGAACATCAGCTTTGATATTTTTTCCAGTGCATGTGTTTGGGTTCCTGGGCCCTTTAAACCAGTCTTCTTTCTAAATATGAGGGTGGCACAAATTCTATCCTGGTAGTGGACACAATCATGTTCGTAAAATCAGAACCCATTTGTGAGAAGTCTGCCAGTTCATGTTAGATATTATATAAAGGAATCTGGCTTCAAATAGTTGGTCATTTTAGGTCCTGAAAGTAATGACTAATTTCATTTCAGCTTACTCATTTTCATTTCGTTTCTAAGATGCTGATAAAGTAAAACCCACCAAAGCCCCTTGGCATCTAAAATGTTGGAGAACTTTTCCTGTGGGTTTTCTCTAGCTTCATTTCTGAATGTTTCATTTCTACATATACACATGCCTATGTGATGATAGTTTTCACTTAGATATGAGGTTTAGGATTATTGGTTTATGGGAATGGAGATAAAGCTCAGTGGTCAGGTGTCTGGGGCGTGCCTGACAACCCCCAGCACCAAAAAAAGAAAGAAAAGAAAAGACAAAACAAAGGTTGGCTTCTTATGAAAGACCTAATTTTATCCTAGTCAGTCAGGCAGTCTAGCATATTGTGAACTCAGGAATAGATCAGTTTCTGTTAGCTGAATAACAAACCCAAAAGCTTTGGAAGGGTGGAGGGTATTTTACTCGTGTTGCATCCAAAATGGGTATAGGGCACCTACAATCTTTTTCTAGAAGGCACTTTTTCTTTTGATGAGAGATACGTTCCTCCTGGGCTGAGGAAAGACTTGCTTACTGCTGAAATACCACACAGTGGGCAGTGGTTTGGATATGTCCTCATACTTCATTGGGTTTTGTCTATAAGTCACTAATTATCTGAGGAAAAAAACATATTTTTAAAGAATGTTTTACCACTGAAGTGTACCCATACATAGTAGGTACTTCATAAATTTTAAGAGTATTTTTGAAGTGAGTGAGTTGTATGGGGGCTTTGTATAACATTGAATTGGTGCTCTTTAAATCCTCCTAAACCATATTGTGTTACCAATTGTTAAATTTGTAGTTACTACAAAGATAATACACTGTGTTTACCTGTTTAAGTAAACAATGTTGTGGATGAGTGCCATGGTTCTGTAACCCAAAGTGGTCGTGGTTACGTGTATAAAACAAATTAAAATGGAGTGAGCTGGCATATATTGTGTACTGAGTGCAGGATATTCTTAATATATGAAAGGGAGAAAAGTTTCATTCCTAACTTGATCTTTTGTATTTGAAGACTTTAAAACTACTGTTGGTGGGGGCTGAGGGACGGCTCAGTGGTAGAGTACTTGCCTAAGCATGCTCAAGGCCCTCAGCACTGCAAAAACAACAAAAGTATGATGATTAAAAGTACTGTTGGACTTTAAAAACTGATACCCCCTTGTCTAAATTCTGTGACATTCTCAGGAGTAGAAAAGATACAAGGCAACCTGTTAGATCACATTAGCCTTACTTACAGAAATAGAACTTAATGTGATTAGTAAATCCCACCAAGCCAATCTGGAGTTCAGGCTCAGTTAAAAATAGCTCTGTGTGTGTGTTAGAGTTGAAAACTGATGTGTTGTCGTGAGCTCACCATTTTCTAAGTTGACTTACATCTATCTAGGTCTTCCAACAGGTGTTTTGAGAGGCATGAATATAGACATGTTTTAAAAGGAAGGAGCTTATTATTTGGAAATCATTTTAGAGATGTGATAGGGAAGGGCCAACACTTGAAAAAGACTGAAGAGGAAGGAAAGCCTAAATGAGAAGACTTAAGGGCAAATGAAGGGGCCTTCTATATCCAGCTATCAAATGACAGACCTCAGATTAAAAACTTACTCTGAGATGATGTGGCTAAGGACCCTAGCATCTGTATTTTGTAGTATTTGTAAGTGTGTTGAAATAAGAAGTTACTTGATTTCTCTTTCTTTTTTGGGAAAGACAGCATCTTCCCTTGTTGTGGACAGTGGCTGAGTTACATGAAACTGAGCATATGAGCATTCAATTGCCAGATAAGCTGGGATAGCAATTTAGGAAGAAGAAACTGTCTACATCTGGTGAGAAATGGGGAGAGGGAGGCACCCACATTTTCCCATTCTATATTGAAAAAAGGGTAAATTTATGGAGCCACAGATGCCCAAGACTCACCTTCCCTTAAATAAATTTAACTTCCTTTCAAAGGCAAAAACCAAAAGCTTAACCTAGAAGTTGATAGCCATTGACTGTGGTGAGAACTCAGAGTGGACATTTTAGGAGGCAGAGGCAGACCTTACTTAGTGCACACGGTGTTTATATGTATTTGATGAGAGTTTTGGTTGAAAAAACTGATGACATGAAAATGGTCCTACAGTAGGTCAGTTTTTATCATTCAGAGGCCACATTTTGCTGTATAATTTGTGCTTTGGTCCCAGGTTGACAGACTCTTCGTAGAACAGGAATAGATGCTATTTTAAGAAGTAGTAGATTCTTCAGATTGCCTTAGTTCCTTTTCCCCATCATTTACTTCATATCTGCTTTAAATATTAGCCTTGTGTCATAATTGGAGGAGGCAGTTTAACTGGGCTGGTTAGATTTTTCTGAGATAGATATAGATATCCCTTTCCTAAATGTTAGCCTTGGTGGGCATTTGTTCATGTGTGAATCTGTGGAAGAAACAGATGACCATGCCATCAAATTAAACTTTTTTTCTTCTAAAATAACCTTTTTAAAAAATGCCCCAGTTGTAAGACTTAATTGTGGGAAATACTTCCAACGACAGTGTGATTCTTGTTAATTTTCTGCACTTTGGATTATCTTTGGGTATCCTCTCTGTATAGTTCAGACGGTGAGACAATGAATGCAAGCAAGATGGGAGGGATGTCTAAGAAAAGTCACGTACCATGTATCCAAGCAATAGCAGAACAGGTAGAATGTCTCAACAAATTTGCACTCAGATGACCAAAAGGACACAGAATAGTATGCAGCTTTACAGACTTAATATAGGACTGCAGGACAAGTTGAATAAAAAAGTTTAAGTATAGTAAGTGTGGGCTGGGATTTAGCTCAGTTGGTAGAGCACTGCGCTGCAGTGTCTGAGGTCCCGAGTTCAATTCCCAGCACCACAAAATGGGAGAAGGACCTGGCAATCCACTCCCAAGGCAATCCCGAAACAGTCAGCCATTGAAAACCCTATGAGGGTCACTATGAGTCGGTTACCGACTCGACGGCAACAAACAACAACAACAATAGTAAGTGTGGCTGGAGCAGCAGTGATAATCTGCTTTTTCTCTGGAGAAGGAGCATCTAATTAGTTTGTTTCTCAAGAAATGTGGTAGAACTTAGCAGACACCAGGTTCTAAGTCATGAAAATAGAAAATCATTAAAATATTTGGATTACAGTCAGACAAAAAGCAGTGCCTTGTGTTATCTGCAAAAGGGCAAAAAGGAACTTAATGTAGGGAAGATGAGAGATGCCAAAAAGTTTATAGTAAATGAGGTGAGAAGTAAAGATTAATTGTGTCTGATCCATTATTAATCATACTTGTTATTTACACCAAACCTTATTCCAGAAAGAATATAAAATGTCTTACAGGGGAACATACAACAAAATATAGAATGAAAACAAAAATAGATGAGGAAACCTATAGAAACCAGGATGGGAAAAGACAACGAATATAGTTGACAAAATGTACTGTAAATTCTTGGGAGTCAAGTTTCCATTGCTGTGCCAAAATACCTGAGAAAATCAACTTAAAAGGAGGAAAGATTTATTATAGTTCACAGTTTCTGAGGTTTCAGTCCATGGTCACTTGGACTAGTGGTGTGGCAAAACACGGATGGGCAGCATGTGGTGGAGTAAAGCTGTTCATCCAGAGCAGCCAGGAAGTAGAGAGAAAGGGGGAAGGGTCTGAGTCAATATTCCCTTCAGATGCCACTCGCAGTGACCTAATTTCCTTCCACTAGGTCCCACCTCCTCCCTGTGGTGCCATCAGCTGGGGACCAAGCCTTTAACATGTGAGCCTTTGGGGGACATTCAAGATCCAAACCAACTAGGTGTGGTGGCACATGCCTGTAATCCCAGCACTCTGGAGGCTGAAGCAGGAAGATCATGAGTTTTAGGGCAGCCTGGACTAAATAGTGAGACTATCGGAGAGACAGACAAAAAAACTGCGTCTAGCAGTCGGCCCAAAGAGGAAAAGTAAGGATTTTAACATTGCCTACTTAAACTGGAACAGATTAAGTCACCTAGAATTTGATCCTAAGATGACAGAGAGGTTTTTTGAAGGTCTTCTTAAATGGCATTATATGCCTTCCTAGTAACTTCCTTACAGTATATATGCCCACGTATTCTTAGAGCTCTTTTTGGCCATTTTTTTTGTTCTTTTGGTGGTACTTGGAGGTTGAACCCAGGGCCTTGCACTTGCTGTACCACTGTCCCACCCTGCCCTGAGCAAGCCCAGTTTTTATTTTATTTTTTTGAAATTTTGAGTCAGGGTCTTACTAAATTACGCAGGCTGCGTTTGACCTTGAACGTGTGATCTTCCTGCTTCAGCCTCCTAAGTTGCTGTGATTACAGGCATGTGCCACTGTGCCCAGCTCTTTTTGGCTTTTTCAGACAGTATCTCACTACGTAATCCAGACTGGTTTTGAATTTGCAATCTTCTGGTCTCAGTCTCCTGAGTACTGGGATTACAGGAAAGTGCCACAGTACCCAGCTTGTTCATAGGGCTCTGGACTACCTAATTTGAAATAGGTGGATGGTATAGAACAGAAACTATGCAATAAAAGTAGTTCTTATAGGAGATCACAATGGAGTAGTGCCAAGTATTCAGATGGGTAAAAAGTTATTGATAATCTCTTGATTTTTGATTTGTGAGCAGAGCAACATGGGGTTTCTTTTTCTTTCTTTTTTTAAAGTAATTTTTAATGTACAACTTAATGGTTCTCATTATGACATTTCCATATATGCATTTCATTGTACATGGTTCATGTTAACTTTCCCCTTTACCCTCCCATGACCTTTCTCCCCATCTTTTCCTTCCCCACCAATGGTCTCCTTCTACTTGTGTGTTTGTTGTGAGTATATCTGTGTATGTACATCCTGATTTTGCCATAAGGGCAGCATGTGATTTTTTTTCTCCCATTACCCTTTCTTCTTGTCCCCTCCACCTTTTGTGTAGTCCATTGCCTTTCCTTACTTAAATCCTGTCTGCCTCCATGATCTGTATGTTTTAATAATGAACATATATTGAAGTCTAACATCCACGTATGAAAAAAAAAGTAATGTTTATCTTTCTGGGTCTGGCTTAATTTGCTTAAAATGATTATCTCTAGTTCCATTTTCCAGCAAATGAAATAGGGTTTCAATAGATTATTTAATGCTCCCTAAACATTTTTCTGGCTGGGATTTAGCTCATTTGGTAGAGCACCCCCTTTGCAGGCTCTGAGGTCCCGGGTTTGATTCCCAGCGCCACAGAAATGGGAGAAGGATGTGGCAATCCACTCCTGAGGCAATCCTGAAACAATCAGCCATTGAAAACCCTGTGAGAGTCCCTGTGAGTCAGACAGGACTCAACTGCACCTAACAATAACAACAAAAACATTTTTGTGGACTGGAGTTTAGCTCAGTTGGTAGAGTGCAGCTTTGCACTCTTTTGAGGCCCCAGGTTCAGTCCTCAGCACCACAAAATCAGGAGGACCTGGCAACCCATTCCTGAAACAATTCCCAAACAATCAGCCATTGAAAACCCTATGAATAGCAGAGAAACACTGACATAGTGCTGGGCTTGGCACAAGGTCGCAGAATGTTTTGTTCTGTTGTACATAGGTACGTGAGTTGGACCCAACTCAACAGCACCTAACAACAAACATTTTTCTAATTAGATTATCTTCAGTTCTCTAGTTATAGAATGTAGAAGTTTATTTACATTTTTTGCAGTGCTGGAGATTGAAGCCAGAGCCTCACTCATCATGAGAGGCACAGCTCAAGCCTCTCTGCAAGGGTTTTAAAGCACACAACCTTTATGCTAGGTTAGGGAATATTTACATTTGTTTACCACTGGCACCCTTTTGGGAGAAGTTAAGAGTCCTGTCTTTTCAAATTTCTAAATATAGCAGAATTGCTTATAAGACTCACTCTTTGTATCATATGAGTAGTAGTAAAAACACTTCCTTTACCTGTTACTTCCACAATGATGATGCTCATATGTTCATATGCCACTTTTTTTTTTTTTTCTAAACCAGCATATCTTTCTGAAGCCATGAAGCTGACACAGTCTGAGCAGGTGAGGCATGTTCTTAATATTTGCAGCAAGGATTGGAGAGATTTTCTCATGGAGACTTGAATTGTGTATAAAATAAAGCATTGTGCCTCTCTCAAAACGCTCCATGAAAAATATATAGAATGGGCAAGAGAACAGTACTAAAGAAAGGAAACAAAATGACATAAACTACTGTTGACATTTCAGTTGCAATACGCAGAAACTTTTTGTTTTCTAGTTGTTACAGATGTCAGATTACCAGATGTTTTCATTGGTGACCCCTCTTAGGACTGTTCCTAGTTTTTGGATCATAGTTGAACATTAGTTCTTGGAGAGGCCAAGGAGAAACCAAATGGTTTACCCTGTGCTTGTCAGACAGAATTTAAATGTGAATGATCTTCCATTTGTCTCTTCTTAATTCTTAAACGATTCTTATACTTTGAAATTTGTTTCACCAGTGGCATTAAATTGTCTTCTGTGCTTGCAGAGGGCCTGTCTAGGATTTAAAAATACCACTTCCCAAAGATCCTTTTTTTTGTGTGTGGTGGGGAGCACGGGTGGGGTTGAACCCAGGGCCCCACACATGCTAGGCAGACACTCCCATTGAGCTACATCCCCAGCCCTAAAGATGATTTCTGGATTATATAATGGCATTTATCTAGGAGGTACTTAAATAAATATTTGCCTGACTGAACTAAGGAGGGAATTTCTGAGAGGTATTGGAGGCAGGGAAGACCCACTCATTCCCCACACTAAATCAAGGGAACTTTAAAGCTGTGTCTTTGACAGTGTAGAAGGTGCCTATGATAGCTGTCTCACAGGCATGTGTTGAGCTTCGAAACACCCAGTTGATATGAAGACTTTCTTCTTGGCTAATTATAGCATTACTTCTAAAGAGGGAAGATTTTTCAGGGTTACAGGATGTACTTCAGTGGTAGCATATTTGCCTAGTATGTGAGAGGCTCTGGGTTTGATCCCCAGCACTGCAAAGAATAGTAAAGGGAAAAGATTTTCAATTTTAAACTGAGTATAGGCGGCAATGAAGAATGGTAAGGCACATTCAGAAAAAGTGATTCGGTGTGTTGATGGGGAATAGCACTTCTGACTTTCTGAATGAATGGTGTTTTGTTTATGAATTTTAAAAAATCTTTGTCTAGCTTTGAATTGCAAGCATAGTCTAAACATTTTAAGTGCTACTAGTTTATTGAGAAGGGAGGCTCTTGGAATAGCATATACTGAACATTACAAAAGAGACTTCTGATGTTAAATTCTACTAGTTGACCTTTCTTCTCTGCCGCAGGCTCATTTATCACTGGAACTGCAAAGGGATAGCCACATGAAACAGCTCCTCCTCATCCAGGAGAGGTGGAAAAGGGCAAAGCGCGAGGAACGATTGAAAGCGCAGCAGAACACAGACAAGGACGTAGCTCCCCATCCTCAGGCATCTCCCAAACTCTCTGCTGAGGATGTGGAGGGCCAGAGTCCCCTTCTTTCTCAGAAGTCCAGCCCTTCAACAGAGAAACACCTCCATGAAATCCAAGGTGTCTTTGACAGGGAT
This sequence comes from Pedetes capensis, assembly GCA_007922755.1. Classification (NCBI taxonomy): domain Eukaryota; kingdom Metazoa; phylum Chordata; class Mammalia; order Rodentia; family Pedetidae; genus Pedetes; species Pedetes capensis. The sequence continues at coordinate 36,122 of VMDO01005363.1, forward strand.
CCTGACACACTGCTGTTTCTGCTTCAGCAGAAGAATGAGCCACAAGAACCGCGCATTGGAAGCAAAGCCCCCAAAGACGACAAGACAATTATAGAGGAGCAGGCAACCAAAATTGCAGATTTGAAGAGGCATGTGGAATTCCTTGTGGCTGAAAATGAAAGATTAAGGAAAGAAAATAAACAACTAAAGGCCGAAAAGGCCAGACTTCTAACAGGTCCAGTGGAAAAGGAGTTGGATGTAGATGCTGACTTTGTAGAAAAGTCAGAATTATGGAGCTTGCCACCACATTCAGAAACTGCCGCAGCCTCCTCTACCTGGCAGAAGTTTGCAGCAAGTACTGGGAAAGCCAAGGACATTCCAATCCCCAATCTTCCTCCCTTGGATTTTCCGTCTCCAGAACTTCCACTTATGGAGCTTTCTGAGGATATTCTGAAAGGACTTATGAATAATTAAAATGGAAAGCCATTGGATAGATCAGAAGAGGAAATAATTCAATAACCTAGTTAACCCAGAAAAAAAAACAAAAACAAAAAGGGAAAACCACATGCAAGGGTGATCCCAGAAATGCATCCTGTGGGAGAAGAGCATCGCCAGGACTTGGGAAACAGTCACTGTGAAATAGGTTGCATTTCTGATTCATCAATTCAAGCTAATGATTCTGACTTGGCAGACACTAAACCCTTGGAGGTTCGCTTTCTCCTGATACAGACCAAATGGCTACCTGGAATAATTTTTTCAAGCAACAATTATTTTTCTTATATTCAGGGTTAAAATGTTTAGAAGTGTGTTATGTGTAATTAATCTATAATGCCATACATGATAATGCAAAACCTAAATAATATGGTGGCCCATGGGCCTGCCTTGTATTTGAAACATGCTTTCTATCATGCATTGACTGTATGCATTTTGTTATGCACATTTTTTGTTTAAGGTGCGTAAGATACACACCTTTCTAGATGAAACTATATGTGCCACTTTGCACTACTCATAATGATAACCTCAAGACTATCAGGAGAAATATTTAAATTTCCATTTTATGAAGAAAGGAACCAAATAATTAGTTATGCTTTTTTAAAAAATTACCAGTTTACATAATTAATCAGGGTGCATTTTAAGTTCTAACTTTGTTATATACTGCATCATCTGAAAAATACCAAGGGGATATCCTTTGGTTTTAATGATGCATGAGTGGAAGTAATGCGAGTTGGCAGTATTTGATTGTAAGAAATCAATAAAGTAATTGTGTTTCATACCTTTGTTGAATGTGGTTAGTAGTTAAAAAGCAAGGCACTAACTGGCTTCTCCCTGTGTTGTAAACTTTGAATAGGAGCTTGAACAGATGCTGTCAAATGATTACTTTGTTGTGTGTGTTAAGGGGTGTGTGTGTGTGTGTGTGAGCGCGCATGTTTTCTAGTTTTGTTTCTCCTGTAAGGAAAGTACAGAAGTTCTTGAAGGTATCACATCTCAGCCATTTAGATAGGAGAAAGTATAGAAATTCTGTGGTTTAAATGTGTCCTGGGCCTTTTTCTTGACCTCACACGGGGAAAATGCACAGGAATGCAGTTGACTGTAGGCTTCTGCCATTCAGTTGGAGCACAGGGCCTGGGGAGGTGCTGCCTGGGCATTTGTTTTTCTCCTTAGTTCCCTAGGACTAGGAGAGATGTGTTCTAGAGAGGTGTGAGGAAGAGGAAGATGTAAGCAAAACATTTGGGTACAAGCCACTGGATGTGTTTAAAGCATAGACTTGCTGTATGGAATGGTGGGAGTGAGAGGAACTTACTGTGGTTAAGAGTTCTGTACCCTTTTAAAAGTTATGTTACATAATTTGTCTTAGTGTTATAATATCCCAAACTTGGAGGACATTCTGCTTGCCTAACCTTTCTTGTAAAACTTGAGACTTAAAACTTTGTGTCAAGTCAAAATAAATCTCCTCCTTTGCTTGCTTATCCTGTGTAAATCCTAGGGTTTGATCTGCAGCACTGGAGAGGACAAAGTTTGCGCTAAAAACTCTCAGCCTACTCATTTCTGTTTTAAAATTGAGTGTTGTAATCTGGGGATGTGGCTCAGTAGTGAAGTGCCTACCTAGCATGTGTAAGATCCTGGGTTTGATCCCAAGCACTGAAGGAAAAAATTTTATGTTTGACATGAATACTTTGTAAATCATTCTTATCTACCAATGCTTCCTCCTCACTCCCGTCTTTCATTACTTTTAGCAGTTTGGTGTGTGTGTGTGTGTGTATATATATATTCATCTTTTAAATTAGCATAAAGAATGAGTTTCATTATATTCCTTAACTTTGTTTTTAAGGAAAGGGTGTCCTCAGATCCTCCTCCAGTTGTACATTGCTCATATTCACACCCCTATAACTGTCATGTCCCTTCCTTTCCCTCCTGCTGGTTCCCTTCCTCACCCCAAATAGTCCCACTTCTGCTTGCATGTCTTATATGTAAATGCTTTTTAATCTAGATTCAGAGCTGTGGTGGTGCATGCCTGTAATCTTGGCAACTTGGGAAGTGGAAACAGGAGGATTTTGAGTTCCAGGCTAGAGGCAACCTGCATAACTTAGCAACACTCTATCAAGATAAAAAGTAAAAATGGGGTTCAGGGTGCAGCTTAGTGATAGAGCATTTGCAAAGTATGTTTGGGGCTCTGGGTACAGCCCCCCCAGTACAGCAAGGAAAAAAAAAAACCAAAAATCTGGATTCTGCATGTGAGAGAAAATGACATTTATTTCTTAGCCCATTACCTTCTCCTTGCCCATTCCCTCCCCTCCATCTAGTTCCCTATCCCCACTCAGTAGTTCCTCTTCTACTTTCATGTCACATATTTAAGTCTGTAGTCTACATATGAAAGAAAACACAATATTTGTCTGAGTGCTAGCTTCTTTTGTTTAACATGATCATCCCTAGTTCCATCTGGTTTCCTGCAAGTGACATTTCATTTTCTTTATGGCTGCATAATAACCCATTGTGTACATATACCACATATTCTTTATCTGATTGCATATCTTGGCTATTGTAAATAGTGCTTCAGTAAATTTGGATGAAAATCAGCAGGTATTTCTGTGGTATGCTGATTCAGAATCCTTCAGGTATATATACACCCCAGAGTGGTATAGCTGGATCATATGGGAGTTCTATTTTTACTTTTTTGAGGAACCACCATACTGATTTCCATAGTGGCTGCACTAACATTTCCACTAGCAGTGTGTAAAGATTACCCCCTTACCAAATCCTAACCGGTGTTTGTTGTTTTCTTGATAATAGCCATTCTGACTGAGGCAAGATGGAATCTCAGTGCAGTTTTGATTTGCATTTCTCTGATGGCTGAAGATGTTATTTTTTTTTTCATATATTTATTGGCCATTTATCTTTTGAGAATGGGAGAAGGGCCTGGCAATTCACTCCCAAGGCAATCCCGAAACAGCCATTGAAAATCCTATGAGGGTCGCTATGAGTTGGATACCGACCCGACGGCACCTAACAACAACAACATCTTTTGGGAACTGTTCACTTGCCTACTTTTTATTAGATTTTTTTTGGTGTTTAATATATTGAGTTCTTCTAATGTTCTACATATTAATCCCCTCTCTGATATGTGGCTGGCAAAGATTTTTCTCCCATTCTGTCAGCTATCTATTCATTCTGTTATTTCCTTTTTGTGCAAAGCAAACAATTAGCCTTCCCAGTCCCCTTCCTCTCTCCCGCCCTATCTTCCCTTCCCCCTCCCTTCCAGTGCTGGTTTATAAGTGTGTGCCACCACGCCCAGCTTATATGTTTTATTCATGCAGGTCTACATTGGCACCTTTGCAGTCCTACCACAATACTGTCCACAGATACTTCTAAAAGAAACCATTTACTCATTGTAGAACCTAGCTTCTAGGCATATGGCCTATCTCCTGGCTAGGGTTGCTAAGGTGTACTAGTGTGCTTCCCCAAACAACACCTTCTGCATGAGTAGGAAGTTTAGCAAGTGGTGTCCTTTCTTAATGCTGGCCTCTTGCTGTTGAATTCATGTAACTGTCAAAAAGCCCAGAAAGCCTAGTCTTGAGTTTTCAACTTGTCACAGAATAATTCCAAAACATTTCTTTCCAAAGACAACAGTAACTATTTTAGTTATATTGCCATGGTAGCTGCAGGCAGTCTATTACCTGGAACCCATGTTTAACAGAAAAGGGAAGCTGGGTATGGTGGCAAACACCTTTAATTTAGCACTTGAGTGGCTGAGGCAGGAGAATTATGAGTTCGAGGCCAGCTTAGGCTACATAGTGGGATGCGGTCTCAACCAAAACCAAAAAGGTAATAGGTGGAGAGTGTTATCAAAATAATCAGTTCCTCCAAAACTCTTTATTGTCCGTCTGGTGTTTTATCAAGCTTATTGAGAGAATGAAAATATTTTGACTTTAAGTCAACTCAAAATGTTAAGTTTTGCTTAAAGTCAACTCAAAATGTTAAATTTTTCTTTCTGCTCTTTACATTTTAAGCATTTGTTTCATTTTACTATTTATTTGGACATCATTTTTATGGCTGTTGAGCTGTTTTATATACAAATAAATTGGGTCCTACAAAGTTATCAGTTCTGTGAAGTTGTGTACCATACAGAGTGGCACCAGGAGCAAAGAAAAAGCTGTTTGCTAGGCCACAGTGGGGACTGATTTGTCTGGTTTCCCTTCTGTTGGCCAAGGGACCTGGTCATCCAAACCTTGCTTTAGGAACACAGTAAGCCACTCCACTGCTGCTACTCTGCTTCTGAAGGAAAAGTTGGATGCTCTAAGAGTGCAAATGGCAGTAAGATGATAAGAAATACATGTTTTGGTCTTTGTTTCTGGTTCCTGGGACAGAGTTCCCCAAACTCTTAAGATTTCCTGAGTGGTAGTGTCTTATTTTAAAGAGGTAACTCTTGGCTCCTGGATAGGGGCTGGTTGCCAGAAAGACCAAGCCAGGATTACAATCTTGGAACTTTTAGCCCCATACCTCCACTCCATCCTTCCTGATGGGCAGAGGGGCCGTGATGATACAGCCACAGAAATCCCTGTGAAAGGAGCTTGCATATTTCAGGCACTGAAGGGCAGCAGGCCCAGGGTGCAGAAACTCCACCTATCCCCTCCCTTCTATTGTTAGGTGCCCTCAAGTTAGGTCTGACTCATAGGGACCCTCAGGGTTTTCAATGGCTGATTGGGGATTGCTTCAGGAGTGGATTGCCACTGGAGATCGAACATGGGACCTCAGAGTACAGAGCAGTACTCTACCAACTGAATTAAACCCCAGCCCTTCAGCCCCTCCCACCCCAGGCAGCTCTTATCTGGCTGTTCCTGAGAACCTCCAGTCAGAAGCACACATCAAACCTGGGACTTGTAATTTGGCTGGCCTATGTGGGCACAGTTTGGTGGGACTGAGCACTTTGCCTGTGGGATCTGACACCTTCTAAAGGTATTGTCAGAACTGAGGTAAATTGTAGGACACCCAATTGGTCTCCATCAGAGATCTGGTGTTAGAAGTAGAGACTGAGAAGAAGAAAAACAGTTTTTGTTTTGTTTTGTTTTTGTTTTTGTTTTTTCTGATTCAGGTCATCTGGTGAACATTGTCCTTCCTTACACTTAATAGTAAAAAGCCTCAAGTTGTCTTCCCCCCTCCCCCCAAATGAATACTACTAGTGTGAGGCACTGGATACCACAGTTGTTAATCACTTGTTTGAAAAATAGCAATTATTGACTGATTCTAGTAGGTTACACATAAGTGATCCTTATCATTATGCTTTGTCATAATCCCTGTGTATCCTACTCTGTGAAGTCTGTGTAAGTGGGTGGCATAACTTTGTTTTTAAGGAAAGGGTGTCCTTAGATCCTCCTCCAGTTGGAAAGCCACTGCTGACTAACAGTGCCATCTGGTGGACAATAAGAACCAGGCTGGGCCATGTGTGCCAGTGACTAGCATGGAAGGAGGCATCTGACTGAGGTCTTACTGGACTTGCCTAGTTTAGAACTGATCACAGGAACCCAGTTGGTCTTTTTATTTTGGGGGGCAGAACCCAGTACCTCAGACATACTTTGCAAGTGCTCTACCACTAGGCTGTACCCTTAGTCAATTTTTTATTTTTTATTTTGAAGGATTAGAAAGTTATTAGAAATATTCAGTTAAAATGTTTGTGATGACAAATGTAAGAGGAAAAAGTCATGGCAATTTTTATTTAATACATGATCTCTCTGGAGACTTCTGGTGCCAGATTGTGGGTTAGAGGCAGCCTCTGAATGATATGGTAAATGCTGGAAATGAAGAACCCCTCAAGACAAAAAACACAGTGGAAAGCATCACCAGTAGACTAGATGAGACAGAAGACAGAATATCAGGAATAGAAGATAAGGTTGAGGAAATACTACATTCCGATATCAAAAAAGAAAAAAAAATGTAAGAATATGACCACAATTTTCAAGAACTTTGGGACATGATCAAGAGACCGAACTTAATCCATGGGGTAAAAGTTGCTGAGGTAAAAACTAAAGGCATAGAAAATTCAGTGAAATTACAGCAGAAAATTTCCCTGATCTGGGGAAAGAAATGAACATATAACCATAAGAGACATTTAGATTCCCAAATAGAAATGACCAGAAAAGCACCTCCCAACACAATTAGTTAAAATGTTAAGACTACAGAATAAAACTGTTAAAAATTGCAAGAAGAAAACACCAACTCACAAAGGCAAACCCATCAGAATAACATCACACCTCTCAGCACAAACCGTAAAATCCATAGAATGATGTACCCCAACCCCTGGACCTAAATAACTGCCAACCAAATTATTATATCCAGTAAAGTTAGCATTTAAAAATTGATGGAGAATAGAGACCTTCCAAGACAAGCATACACTAAAGCAATTCATGACCACCAAGCCAGTGTTGTATAAGACAAGGAATCCTTTACATACAGGATCATGAATGTATAGGAAAGAATGAATATCTGAGAGGATCAGATGAACTACTGCGAACTAGGAAAGAGTCCTGTCAAACTAAAAAAACCAGCAAACCCAAAATAGGGAGAAAGAAAAGAATGGTTTGCAAACCAATGAGGAAAACACCCAACAAAGCCTCCCTCAATAACTGTAAATATAAATGATCTTAACTCTCTAACTGCCTGCAGCTATAGCACTATGGCATCCAATCCTGATCCCGTCAGATCTTGGAAGCTAAGCAGGGTTCGGCCTGGTTAGTACTTGGTTGTAGACCGCTGGGGAACACCAGGTGCTGTAGGCTTGGGAGAAGCACCCAGCAACCCATTCCCAAACAATAATCAGCCATTGAAAACCCTGTGACTAGCAGAAAAGCAGTAGCAATACTGTTTCACATGTTGGACGTAGGGTCACTATGAGTCAGATACCTACTCCACAGCATCTAACAACAACTCTCTAATTAAAAGACACTGACTAGTACATTGAAGTTTCTTTTTTTTGTTTTTGTTTTTTTTTAAATCCAACAATTTGTTGTCTGCAAGAAACACATCTCACTGGCAAGGGCACTCACAGCCTGCAAGTGAAAGGACGGAAACTGATATGCTGAGCAAGTGGAAGACACACACACACAGTGTGGGGGGAAGCAGAGGGAGCAGACATCCTTAGACAAATTAGACTTAAAGTTAGTCAGAAGAGCAACAAATAGCTGAATACACAGGTGGGCAAAGGAAATGAACACACAGTTCTCAAATAAAGAAGTTTGTAGGGCTAAGAAACACATGAAAAAATGTTCAATATCCCTAGCCATTAGGGAAATGCAAATCAAAACGAGAGATTCATCTAACCCCAGTATCAATGGCCAAAACCAACAAAACAAATAACAAATGCTGGTGAGGATGTGGAGAAAAAGGAGCCTTTTTATACTACTGGTGGGAATGTAAATTAGTTCAACCACTCTGGAAATCAATATGGAGATACCACAGATAACTGAAAATTGAACTGTCATATGACCCAGCTATACCACTCCTGGGAATATACCCAAAGGGAGACAAGTCATCATACCACAGAGTCATCTACATCTCCATATTTAATGCAGCACTCTTTACATTTTCAAGGATATGGAACCAACCAAGATGCCCATCAACAGAAGAATGGATTAAAAAATTGTGGTACATGTCTACAATGGAATACTACTCAGCAATAAAAAAGAATGAAATAATGTCATTTGGATGGAACTGGGGGATATCATTTTAAGTGAACGAACACTTGTGGGGGCTGAATCTTGAAGGAAGAAACTATACATAAACATATATAAAAATGAACAATCGAAGCTGGGTGCGGTGGCACACACCTGTAATCCCAGCAACTCGGGAGGCGGAGGCAGGAGGATAGCAAGTTCGAAATCAGCGGCAGTCTGGGTAACCTAGCAAGACTCTGTCTCAAAAAAGTAAAAAAATGGGCTGAGGGTGCAGCTCAGTGGTGCAGCACTTGCAGAGCATGCAGTGGGTGACTTCAACACCCCACTCTTCAATAGCTAGAACATGTAGACAAAAACCCAACAAACCTCAGAGTTATCCTATAACATAGATCAAATGGACTTAATACACTTCTATAGAATTTTCCCTCCAAAAGCTGAAGAATACACATTCTTTTCAGCAGTCCATGGAAATTTAACTACAATCGCATTTTAGGCCATAAATCAAGCCTTACCAAATACAGAAAAATCAATTTTGTGCATCTTATCAGACCATAATGGAATAAAACTAGAAATCAACAAGAGAAAATATAGGAGCTATACAAATACATGGAGACTGAAGATGATTTTTTTTTCCAGTACTAGGGAACTGAATCCATGCATATCTGCAAGTGTTCAACCATTGAGCTGCACCCCTAACCCTTTTTGATCTTGAGATGGGGTCTCACTAAGTTACATAGGCTACCTCTGGCCTTGAATTTGTAATCCGCCTGCCTCTGGCCAAGTGACTGGGATTATAAGTGTGTTACACCATGCCTGGCAAACAATATACTCTAGTGGGTCCTTGAAGAAATCAGGGAGGAAATTTAAAAATTCTTAGAATCAAATAAAAAAGAAAACCTATCAGAACCTTAGACAACAAATGTGGTTCTAAGAGGCAAGTTTTATAGCTGTGAGTGCCTATATTAAAAAATCTGTGAGGACCTAAATAATTTAATGATGCACCTCAAGGTCTTAGAAAAAAATAAGAACAAGCAAAACCAAAAGTAGGTAGAAAGAAATAATAAAGATCAGGGCAGAAACTAATGAAATACAGATAAAAAGAATACAAAGAACTGATGAAACAGAGTTGGTTCTTTGAAAAGATAAAGAAGATTGACAAATCTTTAGCCATATTAACCAAAACAGAGAGGATGCAAGTTAATAAAATTAGAGATCAAAGGGGGACGTTACCAGATACTAATGAAATTCAGAGAATCATTAGGGAATACTTTGAAAATATATATTAAAAAAAAAAAAAAACTGCCGGGCGTGGTGGCGCACACCTGTAATCCCAGAGGCTTGGGAGGGGTAGGCGGGAGGATCACAAGTTCAAGACCAGAGGCAGTCTGCCTAATTTAGTGAGACCTTGTCTCAAAAAAGTAAAAAAATGGGCTGGGGATGCAGCTCAGTGGTCCAGCACTTGCAAAGCATGCAAGCGCGAGCCCCTGGGTTCAACCCCTAGTACTGCAAACAAACAAACAAACAAAACCTGAAAAACTTACACAAGATGGTAAAATTCCTAGGCACTTATGACTTACTAAAGTTGAATTGAGAGGATATGAATTTAAACAGTCCTGTAATCTGCAGTGTGAGTCAAACAGTGATAGTCGTCCAAAAAAGAAAAGCCCAGGATCTGATGGATTCACTGCTGAATTCTGCAAGATCTTTAAAGGTTTAACACCAATGTGCCTCAAATGGTTCCATGAAATACAAATGGAAGGAACACTATCAAACTTTGTGTGAAGACAGTACTACATTGATACTAGGAAATAAAAGATAAGGGTATAACAAAAAAGGAAAACTACAGACCAATTTCCTTGATGAACATAGATGGAAAAATCCTTAATACTTTCAAATCAACTTCAACAACACATTAAAAAGCTAATAAACTATGATCAAGTTGATTTCATTCCAGGGATGCAAGAGTGGTTTTTACATATGTGAAACAATAAATGTCATATGGCACATAAATACACTCAGAAATCACATGATTATCTCAATAGATGCAGAAAAGGCCTTGGATGCCAACATCCTTACATTATAAAAGCCCTGAAGAAACTAGGAATGGAAGTAACATACCTCAACATAATAAAGGCAATACATGAAAACTCTACAGCCAACATCATACTAAATAGGGAAAAGCTAAAATAATTTCTTTTAAAATCAGGAGCAAGATAAAGGTGTCCCTCTTTCCACTGCTATTCAATGTAGTAACTGAACTCTTAGCTATAGCTATAAGACAACAGAAAGAAAAGAGATGCAAATAGGAAAGGAAAAAGTCAAATTATCTCTATTTGCAGATGTGACCTTTTACTTAAAACACCCTAAAGACTCCTAAAAAGATGAAGAACACGTCCAGCAAAATAGCAGGATACAAAATCAAAATACAAAAATCAACTTTTCTGTATACCAATTATGACCAGGCTGAGAATGATATCAGAAAAAGAATCTCAATCAGAATAGTGTCAAAAAGAATAAAATACCCAGGAACAAACCTAACCAAAGAAGTGAAAGACCTCTACAATGAAAACTTGAAAACTGAAGAAACTGAAGATACTAGAAGATTGAAAGACATCCCATGCAACAGAATTAATAATGTGAAAATGGCTATATTGCTGAAAGCAACCTACAAGTTTAATACCTATCAAAATCTCTATGATATTCTTCACAGAAATGGAAAAAACAATCCTAAAATTCATAAGGAAGCACCAAAGACCCTGAATCACTAGAGCAATACCAAGCAGAAAAGAACACTGCGGAGGGCACCACAACACTTGATTTCAAATTATACTACAGAGCCATAGTTAACAAAAACTGCATGGGATTCGCAGAAAAAGGCATGTAGACCAATGGAATAGAGGAAATCAAAAATAAACCCATGTAGCTACAGCCACCTGATGTTCAACAAAGGAGCCAAAAATATAAATTAGAAAAAAGCCTCTTCAATAAATGGTGCTAGGAGAACTGGCTATCTTCATGCGCTCACCTACTACTCTTATTTCTTTCTCATATAGGAGGAAATGTGAGAAATGATGGATCAAGTCACATGATGACCAATTCAACAGATGTACCAAGTTCCTAATGTCTTAGCATTCGTTTCTGAAATCCTATGGCTTTACTGGCTTTAGAAAGCTTTGATTCAAAGAATGTTTGGTTGTATCGTCAATTCAGTTGTAACAGTTTTGAACATGCATATCTGTTCCAACATGATTAATACATTAGAGGACACCTTGAGCATAATATGAATTGTTTAGAGGACAATTTCTTTTGTAGAACAACTGAAATGAATGCAGAAAACTTACCTCCTGATCAAGCAGGAAAGGAATACACAAAACACACACCTAACCAGTTACCTTCTTTCACAGAGGTGGTAATTAATTCCCCCCACTCATATCTGGTATTAACTTTCCTTTTGATCTAATACTCCTTTCACCATTTCACAGTAACTCAAATCACAAATTGCAATCCTTCTGATGCCCACTTCCACAAGCAAACTTTGGTGGTTCTTCAACGCAAGGAGCCCAAATTTATAATGTTCATATGTCTTAAAACACTTAACGTGTAAGTAAACACAGGGCTGGGATTTAGCTCCGTTAGTAGAGTGCTGCTCTGCAGTCTGAGGTCCCAGGTTTGATTCCCAACATGCCAAAAAATGGGAGAAGGATGTGGCAATCCACTCCCAAGGCAATCCCGCAACAGCCACTGAAAACCCTATCAGGGTCACTATGAGTCGGACTCAACGGAACCTAACAAGTAAACACAAATTTTCTTTTGTTTTTAATGTGTTGTTGTTATTGTTAGGTGCCGTCGAGTCGGTATCCAACTCATAGCGACCCTCTGTACAACAGGGGAAACACTATTGTCAGTGCTTCTCTCCTGTTCATAGGGTTTTGCAATGGCAGATTGATCTTTGGGAGGGGGTTGCCAGGTCTTTCTCCCAAGCCTACAGCTTCTGGTGTTCCCAGGCGGTCTCCCATCCAGGTACTAACCAGGCCCGACCCTGCTTAGCTTCCGAGATCTGACAGGATCAGATGCCACAGGGCTTTGGCTGCAGGCTTTTAATGTGTCACTGGGGAAGTTTTATGCAGGCTACACATGAATAAGTCATTTCAAAAATTTAAGGTATAGTATATTTGATTGGCTATATTCACTTTACTGATTAACAAAAGCACCTCAGGGTTGGGATGGCGCATATCTGTAATCCCAGCACTCAGGAGGCTGAGGCAGGACTGTGCATTAGAGACCACCATGAGCTACACAGGAAGATCCTTAAAAGTCCACAGAAAAGCACCTCAGGTGATCAGTCTCTACAAGTTTGATGTGAGAATGATTGTCTATATAGAATATAGGGGAGATAAGACTAAACTGTCTTACCTATAGCATATCCTGGAAGTTGTACATTGGACTACCATTTTTATAAGGATTTGTCTACTTTTCACCTCTTACAAAGGGCATTCCAAACAGCTCCCTTCTCTCTGTGCCTGTAGAATGAATGACTTTGTAAAATCACTTTTGAAAGTGTGTTAGAAGTATCAAACAGTTAAGATGTTTATGGAAAAAGACTGAAATGTATATGTATAGGCATAAATAATATGCCTACAACATCTGCTGTGTCCTTTTTTTCCTTTAGAAGTGAGTGCCATGGCACATGCCTGTATTCCCAGTGACTTGGGAGGCTGAGGCAGGAGGATTGCAGGTTGAGGCCAGAGGCAGCCTGTGCAACTTAGTGAGACCCTGTCTCAAAATAATAAAAGGGTTGTGGGGGCAGCTCAGGGGTAAAGCACTTGTGCAGCATGCATGAGGCACTGGGTTTGAATGAATGAGTAAATGTTCCTTGGAACCTGGCATCATGTTGTTGTTGTTACGTGCCGTTGAGTCAGCATCCGACTCATAGCGACCCTCATAGGGTTTTCAATGACTGACTGTTTCAGGATTGCCTTGGGAGTGGATTGCCAGGCTGTTCTCCCATTGGCATCATAGTACACACCTATAATCCCAGCATGAGTTAGAAGCTAGCATAGGCTACATAGCAAGACACTGTCTCAAAAAGCAAAAAAATGAATAAATGAATGAATGTTGCTTGAAGAACTCTGCAAACAGTGCCTCTTCTCTGATGCCTTTCCTAAGGCAAAATCACACCTTTTCCAAATATTTATAGTATTTAGCATAGATGGCACAATCCCAAGTATCTTTTCTTACCACCATAGCACCAATGTTCAACACGTAACAGGTGTTCAATAAGTGCTTTTGAAGAAACTGTAAGACTGCTCTAACCTGTGCTGATAGTCTCATGGAAAATTCTGTTTTTGCAAAGCATGTGTAGCTGGAAGCAACCATCCCTGTGCCCCCTTTATCATGAACTACTTCCACTTAATAAACCTGTTTAGTATAAACTGATCCACTTTGTCTCAATCTTGTACAACAGTGTGACAGAACCTGAGAGGCAATTACCATCCTCACTCTGCTGGCATTGAGATCTACACTGGCTCTCTTCAGGAATCAGTTCCCATCTGATTTTGTACTATTTCTTCCGGATTTATTCACTGACTCCAGCTGTCTACATCTTTAGTTTGTCAAATTTAGGGTCAAAGACTGAGTAGCAGGCAAGCAGTGTTGGATTCTTTATTTGTTGAGAGAATGTACCTACTCTCAAAGTGGAGTCCTGGTCCAACCCCCACATACAACCTAGGTCCTTGGTGTCCTCTCCATTAGCCCCAGGGCGAGGTCTTCTCCAAGACAGAACACAGAAAAGGGCAATCCACCAGTCATAGCTGCATCCAAATGGCTCATTAATAAAAGCTGACTTTTTGTGGTGCTGACTAAACCCAGGGCCTTGTACATACTAGGCAAGTGAGTGGGCTGTGAAAAACCTCCCAACCCAAGAAAGAGAACTCAACTTCATATGCAGGTAGTGATCTGGTGCCTGCCAAACTTTAATTTTTGTTTAAAAGTCACTTTCATTAAGAGCAAGATTGATTACTATTGGGAACCAAAGTGCTCTGTATGCTATTCAGTTACTATATATATCCTACGTCATTTCCAGGTACAGCTATCTAGATAAACTTAATTGTTGTGTAACTAGTGATGTTGTAACTTTTGGAATTAAAAAAGGTCTGAGCCTGAATCTCGGTGACAGAACTAGCAGCATATACAGCTCTGCATCTTAGCCAAAGTGCTATAGAGTTGTAGAATGTATAACTAAATCACATCCTCTTTTTCCTCTCACAGTTGACTATGCTGATCTGATCTCGTCTGGCATCTAGAAACAGAATATGCTGAATCCCTATCTGTACATATGGTATACGTACACAGAGCAACATAAAGGGATGAGAGCACTTTTCTTGTGAAGCTCACTCATCTTTCCCAGACATAAACCCATATACCATGTGCCACAAAGAGACTGATTTGTATGCATGCTACAGTCCCAAAATACACGGTAGAAAAGGATCTGGACACATGTAAATTATTCAGAAACAAGAAATCATATTCAAATATAAATGGCATTATAGACTAAAATGGGAAGAGCCTAAATATTCAGCGTAAAAAAGCCTCCTTGACCTTGACATTTCTCAGAACTATTGTACACATTTAAGATAACTTTTAGCTACTTTCTGGGGGAAACTGACATATTAAGACCTTCTTTACTGCTGGGTGTGGTGGCACATGCCTGTAATCCCAGCGACTTGGGAGGCGGAGGATCACAAGATTGAGACCAGAGGCAGTCTGCATAATTTAGCAAGACCCTGTCTCAAAAGTTAAAAAAAGTGGGGGGGGGAGCGCTGAGGGTGCAGCTCGGTGGTCCATCACTTATAAAGCATGTAAGCGTGAGGCCCTGGGATCGACCCCCAGTACCACAAACAAAACAAAACAAAACAAAACAAAACAAAAACCACCACCAAACAACTTTTTTATATGTGAGGAATAGCAGAGCCAACGAAAAGGATGGAGGAAACAGTTAAATAGTTAAGAGAAATTGTTCCAGTAATCAGAAAGCAATCACTAATGTAACTCCCCAGCCTTTCAACATCTAAAAATGCCTTTAATGATGTAAACATTATATGATTGCTCTGTCCACCCTAGACTTAACAAGAATTAGGTGACAAGCATGGAATCCAGACCATGGGCAGAACATTGTTCAAACTATGGAGAGAATAGTCTCATCAGGTGAAAGAAGCCACACTATCTGATTTGACATTCTTTAGCTTCAACTATCCTGAAGGGTTTAGGGTTTGAAGGATAGTTAAAAGAAGACTGAAGCATCAGTGAGAGAAGCATCAGGAGACTGAGGTAGAAGGATTGTAAATTTGAAGGCAGAGGCAGCCTGTGTAACTTAGTAACACCTAGTCTCCAAGATAAATAAATAAAAGGGGATGGGGGTGTGGCTCAGTGGTAGAGTGCTTGCAAAGTATACACAATGTCCTGGATTCAGCCCTGTAGTACTACAAAAAAGTGAGAGAAGGAAAAACTTTTTGGGAGAAAATCACCGCAGACTTTGGGCTTCAGTCAGACTTTAGGAGTCCAGCAGGGAGTGACCTCCAGAATTAATATCTTGGCTTTAAACTAATTTCACATCAAAACTAAATCAGATATAACATTTGAAAGCATGAGACAAAACCACAATGAGTTGTGGCTCATTTGGAAAAAATGGTATTAAACATCAAAAGCTCACACAATCACCTAAAATTTTCTTCAGCTGGATTGAACCCCCTGGCCAGTAGTTACCACCCATCTCAGTAACTCTCATGCCAGATATAGGGAATTAATGTGAAACATAATTGCTCACATTCCCAGCTTAACTTTGCCTGGGATGGAGGGTGACATAACAGTCTACCTGGAGCTTAAAAGATGGTGGCAATTAGCAAAATCAGAATAAAAACTAAGCAACTTGCAAAAGTGGGCTACTACTTTTTTTTCCTAATATCCTGCAGGTGTCAGTGGAGAACTACATAATTCTAGTAACTCAAGGTGTTTTGACTATGTGCACCTCAAGCAATGAGCTATTAAAATCAAACTCCAAATTAAAGCAACTTGCCAGGTCACACAGTAAACAGCAGAACTCATATTCATACCCTAACTGTAAGTTCTTCTCTACCCTGGTAGTACATAGGTCAAAAGAGGGAGAACTCTGCAACAATCCAATTTCTGATAAAGTCTTTTTAATGGAAAATGTAAAACCCCTTTCAACTTTAATGTACAAAGCCATATGTAACACTTGCACTTTAACAAAAGCAAGCCAATGTTTTAAAAAAATACATCATTAAATGTATATATGTATATTATTTACACAGCATATTAAGTTTAATATTTAGCTTTAAAACGTCACATAAATTTTACCAAAATGAGACAATTTTAAATAAATTACACCTTTTGAAAATGTTTAATTGTACAGTCAATAGCTTCAACAAAATATTGAAGTGTCTGTTTTTAGTATCTACTTTATATATTTTCTATTTTACAAATTTTACAATTATTTGGCAGTAATTTTCTGAATATGATATGACTGCTGTGCGATTCAGCAATTTCCCAAACGCAGGCAATAGCTGGTGTCTGTGTCCTATTCTCACAGTAACTGTCTCAATGTAGTGAAAAATATCAGTTATTTTATTAAACTGTACAAGGGCACATTTACACTTGATCAACAATATAGCATAGAACTTTTTTTTTTACCAAAAATAAATACATCATTTTAAATCTGGCATTTTCACAAACGTCATATACACTATAATACAGAAACAGCTATGTAGTGCTGTTTTTTAAAGTTTAGCTTGTTTTATAACTAACAATGAATCAAAGGAGCTGTGATATTTGCTATACTGCTGTGGTGTCAGTAACAAGTAATTACTACAAAGATAATTTCTTGGCACTGATGGTTTTATGAAGCTTAAGTAGGTGTGCATACCTATCATTATTCAAGGGGAAGTACTCCCAGTTCTATGACCCGAAAACATCAAACTGGACCACACTTAATTTTCCTCCATATCCTCTATTTCGTCTTCATGGATCTTCAAAGTTCTTACCATTTCTTTGACTGCATGATACAAAATATTTTTAACCTGAAAGAGATGTTGGTATTTCCAATCAGCTGAGTTGGACAGAAATTAACAAATGACATGTGTTAGATTAAAAACAAATAATACTTTTAAAAGGGACTAAGAAAAGCCAAATTTAAGAAGGAAAATGTCAAAGTTTAAAAACGGTAAGCCAGAGCCGGGCTCGGTGGCGCACGCCTGTAATCCTAGCAGCTCAGGAGGCGGAGGCAGGAGGATTCTAAGTTCGAGACCAGAGGCAGCCTGCATAACTTAGAGAGACCCCGTCTCAAAAAATGTAAAAAAAAAAAAAAAGAAAAAAAAAGAAAAAAAAGAAAAGAAAAGAAAAAAAGGTAAGCCAGAAGTTCAAATAAAGATCACTAAGATTCACAGAATTTAAAACATGTTGTTAACTGTTAGCTGGTATCCTAATGCAACAAATTAACAATGCAACAATGATTGCCTGAGCTATTATGCACATAACATATTATCTGAATACGAAAAGATCTAGTTAGAACACTCATTTCTTACCTGTAGTTTATCATCATAATTGATTTCTTCTTTCAAAAGTCTCAGTTCCTGTGTTAAATGAAATGACTGTACTAGATGTTCTGGAGACACAAAGTCTTCAGTTACCTGAATACAGCTGTGAAAATTCTGTACCTATTTCCAAAAGAAAAACCATAAAATATAAATTATAGGAGGTAGGAATAGGAGCAAAGAAAAACCAAATTATCTAAAACCAATAAACACAAAGGACAATTCTGCCAGAGAATCAATTTTTCCAAAACATTGAATGGATTTCAAAGCAGAAGACTGCATTTTAATGAGAAAGTTATGTCACTGAAAAGCTGCATGTGAAGTGACTTTGTAAATGAAACACTTTTAAATGATAAAAAGAAATAACTTTTCCAGGAATCCTTTGGAGAGGCTGATAATCAGATCCTAAATTATCAATTTGATCAAGGCGGACTTTTAAAAATGTGTTACTTTAAAAAACTGCTAGGTAGAAAGAATCTAAGAGGTACTCAATCTAATCTGAGTATGTTGCTGTTCCTTTGGCTTTTAGCAATTTAGTCATTTCACTGTTAACTCTTGCACCAGAGAATAAAGAAAAGCAAATGCAACTTAGTTTACTTGTTAGGAACTGGCATGAAAACAGTAGTTCTAGACAGATCTACTGACCACAAGTAAGTTTCAGAACTGTCCTAGGATTCTGGTTATTTGTGCCCATTTCAAATTAGCCAATTAAAGAGACTCTCCAATCTCCTGTGACTTTAGTATTATAATTTTTCAAATAGTTTATTCCTTCCTGACTAAATGGTTTTCACAAGAAGCCAGTTAATATTATCTGTTATTTGTTTGTTTAGCATTTACACATTCTGGACTTCATTATTTCTTAGAACTGCTTTCTCTTAATGCTCAGAATACCAGAAAAGGAAGGCCCAAGCTGATCAAATGTGGGATTTGTATTATTCTAAATTGTCTCTAGTGATATTTTAAAATGTAATAAAAATTCCTGGGAAAGGAGAAGTAACTGAAAAACTGAGCATTTAAATTTATTCTCATTTTTAAAAGTTTGCAAAACAAATTTAATTGGGAGGAGTGAGATGAAGGATAGTAAGAGGGAAATGGAGACTGTGGCGGGGGAAATATCTAACTGATGACAGGGTAATGGAATTTCAGAGGGGCTAGAATTCCTCCTCTGGACATATGACCACCTGAACAGCTGCTGACGTCTGCAGAGTTCTTTAACTCAAGCACTGTGCCTCTACTGATAACTTGGTAGCATATAACGTAAACATTCTCTTTCTGTAATCATTAGGCTGTTGTTCCCGCTGGAGGATGAATAGTGGATGCCTCACATTTTCAGCATTTCTGTACAGTCTCACTGGCTCTTCATTATTTGTCTGTAGAACAGATGCTCTATTTCACAGAACAGTAGACTATGGATGAGGTGTTCAGCGCCTGTCCCAAGACAAATCAGCCAATAAATGGCAAGTCAACAGGAGCCCAACTCCTGTGATGTCTTGTATAATAGATGCTTTACCATCTTACATTAACACTTTCATACAGTCACACAGTCTCCAAATGCCCTCTCTCTCCCCTTATGTCTTTATCTAAACATGCTATGGGGAGAGGTAAGTCCTTCAAAAATTTTGGTATGTTAAACCTTTTGGTAATGACTAGCTCTGTATGACCTAAAATCACTTGTATCTTCAACATTTGACTTGGTTCCTTTTTAATAATTTCCTGCTTTATTGATATTCTCAGTTTTTTCATCCACCATTTTCCTGGCTTCCTTTATGTCTTTATCCAAGGAGTTTCCTTTGAGCACATTTAAGAGAGTTGTCCAATATGTGGGCTTCCTCAGGGAACATTTCTGTCAATTTCTTTTCTCCCTTTGCATGGGCCACTCTTTCCTTTTTCTGAGAATCCTTGTAGCTTTGTTGAAAACCAAGCATATGAATATTTTAATGTGTGAATGTTGTCATTCACATTCTCCCCCTGCCTCAGGGTTTTTGCTGTTTTTGATTGCTGAGGGCTGTGGTCATTGTTTAGTGACTTTTCCAAACTTTTCAAAAAGGCTGTATTCCTTTTTGGGTATGGTCACTGAAGTCTGTTCCATTATTTCAGTGGTCAGCCAGTGTTCTAATAGAGATTTCCGTAAGAGTCAAAAACCAGCTCCTGTTTTCTTCCTCAAATGGTCTCTTGGTTGCTCTAAGTTTTGGATTAGATTCCAGAGCTCTGAAAGATTTCTGTCAGTCTTTGCCAGCTCATAGTTGTATAAGAACGTTGATTTTCAGAATGGTGACTTTTATTAGTGCTTACAAGATGCTATTATGTTTTGGAATAACTCCCCCAACCTGATAGGTGTTACCAAAAAGGCTTGAGGGTTAGTTAGAAGAGGCAAGGGTTGCATTTTAAATAACACAAATGAACTTCCCATTCCACTTATCTCTATTCTTTTGCCATCATAGTCATTTCTGTTTCATTTCCTAGACTAGTATTGTCTTAATCATACTTGCCTTACAGGATCAGTTCTAATCAGGTTGATAAAATGTAATTCTTTCACGTTTGTACCAAGAAAGTTATTATCATGACATGCTGACGGCTATGTATTCAGCTATCTGTGAGAATATAGTGTAAAAAGATTTTCCCAAGTTCGTCAAACACAGATAATTTATAACCTTAAAATTTTATAAACTCACTATCAATAATGAAATAACGTAGTAGGATAAGCAGTTAACAGGCTAAATTTATCATTTTCTGTTAATTTTCCTGCCCCTCTTCTTTCTCTTTTATTGTGGTACTAACAAATGAACCCAAGGCCTCACATGTGTTTGGCAGCTGCTCAACTGACAATGAGCTACAACCTCAGCCCTGTCTCAATTTATAAAAACCTGTTGCAATTTAAATAAAGGCCACTCAGAAGTCTACAGCTGAGGCAAAGTAAATTCTGGATGTCAAGGTCTAGCTGCTCTGTCTAGGGACATACTACTCAGTCATATTTACCAACACAAGATTTTTACCCATGCAATTTTAGAGTGGTTCGTACAACATAAGGAAGTCTATCATACTTTCAGGTTGCTAAGACACAGATCTTAACTCCTAGGCACAGCCAGGGCCAACATTCTTCCGGTTTTGTTTCTAGAAGTACTCACTGTCTACAGGCCAAAGAACAGATTACTGCTTCTTCCCTGGCACTTCTGGCTCTGTAAAGCAGTATCACTTGGGTAAAACAGCTTTTTGAAAGGTGCCTAGAGGTTGCAAAGGCTTCCTATTTGTGAGTTTTTCGAAGTGTAGTCCTTGGACAGTAACGTTAGTGTTGCTTTGGAACTTGTTAGAAATGTAAAGTTTCAGGTTCTTCTCCTCTCAGACCCAATAAATCTGAAACTCTACGAGTGGGTTACAGCAATGTGTGTGTGATCAAGCCCTTCAGGAAATTCTAATGTATGCCAAGGAATGAGAAACACTGATTTAAAGTCTGGGATTATTTTGAGGGCCATCTGTGGTCTACTGGAAGTTTTAAATTATCAAGGAACAGCTTTAAGAACCTTTAAGACCTAAATAAGGTATAAATAATAATGCATATGAATTTAATAATGTGAAGAGTTATCACTTCTTTCGAATTCTGTCCCAAAATAACATTACTATCACTTGTGAGTGAGGAATAGCACCATCTCAACAGAGTACAAAGAACTACATTGTCATTATCACACCACCTAGGATAGGGATGGTAGCAATTCCTATTTTAATATTTGGTAAATTTTATGCCAATATATGCATCACAGAGTTTTGTCTTGGATCACTTGGCAACAATTCAGTGGCAGACTTCAGAATAGGATTTTCCAGTTTAGGTCATACATGCTGCCTCATAGTCTGTTCAGGTATAACTCCTTCCATCATAGATGGAATCTGATTTCTACAATCTGTATGAATTTTGTACATATCTCAAAACATGTTTTCCAATGTATGTTATGTGTATAGTGAAAACTGAAGGTTACAACATAAGTAAACTTTCTAAAGTTGCAAAGACAGATGTAGGAGTCAAAATTTACATATGTTTGTACAAAGAACACAATATAAACTATAGGAAGACATAATTTTGTTTTCATTTTCTTGTGCAAAAATGTTATGAGAACTTATTTTCAAGTCTCCGTAAAACAGACTTTAACAAATACACATGGTAAGTACATTAATTATTCTAGGCATGGGGAGGGAATAATGAAAAACACATTTTGGGTCTACGGGGGTAGTTCAGCTGTATGGCACTTGCCTAGCGTGTAAGAGGCTCTAGGTTTGATCCTCAGCATTGCACAAAAGCCAAAAGCAAACCAACAGAATAAAACCAAACAGAGCAAAACCAACAGAATAAAATCCCCCATATGTCTCTGACTTTATGATCATTACAGTCTTGGTCATTACATTCTAGTGCGGAATTAAAGGCAATGAAAAAGTAAGTAAAATTTTAAGTCATTATATGAGATGATAACTGCAACAGAGGAAAACAAAGCAGATGACAAATAGTTGGGGGATACAATTTGCAGCTTTAAGGCAGGGTGTTAGGTAAGACTTCACTGAGAAGCTAACACATGAGAGCAAAGCCTAAAAGAATATAAATAACATGTCTTAAAGATATGTGAGAGCAAAGAGAATTCCAGGCAGAAGGATTAGCAAGGTACAAGGGCCCTGGGGTAGGAAATTGGGTGTGTATGAAAGCAGCAGAACAAGGGGGAATTAGGAGAAAAGTAGGAGCAGTGAAAGTTGTTGGGGGTGTTGAGTCCAGGAAGATGTATTAGGGTAGGCACAAATAGGCTTTGTCAGGTTTTTATTTATTTTTTTTCAGCAGAGTATTATGCAAATTTTTTAACAGAATCACTTTGTGCCTGCTGTGTATACATAAAAGATAGCTCTTCTTCACTTTCTCCAAAAAAGAGAAGCAACAGGGAGAAAAATATTAAGTCTGGAATCTGTGGTAACTGACTGTCTCTAGAGAAAAGGAACTGGGGGGTCAACAGAGGCAGACTGAATTTTCTTGATTATACTTTTTATACTGTTTGAGTTTTTTTTGCTTAAAAACTATATTTCCAAAAGAAAATAAATATTTAAAGGTAGTGTTCTCTCTCTTTTTCTTTTTTTTGAGACATAGTCTCGCTGTGCAGCCTAGCCTACCCTCAAATTCACGATCCTTGTGTCTTAACCTCTTGATTGCTGGGATTACAGGAGTGTGCCATCCCACTCAACAAAAGTAGTCTTTACGACATATATTAGTGGAAGAACCAAACGTTGATATGCAAAACACTAAACTTCAATTTACATTATGCACTAAATACAGAAATCAACTAAAACATGAGTCACATAACCAAATGTAAGATCAAAACTATAAAGCTTCTGGAAGAAAATATAGGTGAAAATCTTTGTACTACTAGAATAAGCAAAAACTTTGCAGATATGAAAATAAATGTATGATTTATAGAAGAAAAAACTGATCAGCTGAACTTCATTAAAATGAAAAAACTTTTTTTTTGGTTGGTGCTGGGGATCAAACACAGGACCTCACAATATGCTAGGGAAATGCTCTGCTACTGAGCTGTAACACTGAGCCCCAACTTCTGCTCTTTGAAAGACACCACTAAGAATGGAAAGACAAGCCAGAGATTGGGAGAATATATCTGTAAAACACATTATCAGATAAAGATCTTACATCTGGAATAAAGAACATTTAAAACAAAACAATTAAAAATGGGCAAATATGTGAACACACATTTAACCAAAGTAAACAGAGATCACAGATACACATATGAAAAGACGTTCAACATATTTAGTCATTAAGTACAAATTAAAACCACAAGATACCACTGCATAGTTATAAAAATGGC
Organism: Pedetes capensis; assembly: GCA_007922755.1. NCBI lineage: Eukaryota > Metazoa > Chordata > Mammalia > Rodentia > Pedetidae > Pedetes > Pedetes capensis. The sequence continues at coordinate 59,711 of VMDO01005363.1, forward strand.
TTAAAATCAAAACTGACAGTAACGTGTAACAGAAGGGGAGGAGAGGAAATAAAACGTATTTAACAATGCTTCAGAGAAGGGAGTGGTACAATCACTTTACAGAACAGTCTCAGAGTTGCTTAGTTAATCATGTATTTTTCATATGAGCAGACAATTCCACTACTCAGTATTTACCTAACATAATGAAAACCTATGTTCACAAAGAAGCCTATACATGAAGGTTTACGGTGGCTTTATTTATCTTGTCCCAAAGTGGAAATAACCCAAATGTACTTCAGTTAGTCAACAGATACAAAGACTAAGAAACTGGAAAAATAAATATTCATACTACTCAGCAATAAAAAGGAACCAGCTGATACACAACTGTATGATTCCAATTAAATGACATTCTCATAAAGGCAGAACTACAAGGGACAGAAAAGATATGTGGCTGTAGTAATATTGCGTGAGAGCAGAAACTGACCAGAAACTGACCAGAGTGCAGAGAATTTTTTTGAACAATGGAACTATCTGAAGAGATTGCTTGTGTTGTTACCTAACTATGCACTATACACCAAAAAGAGTAAATATTTTTTGTTTGGGTTTTTTGAGATAGTCTCACTATGTATCCTCATTTGCCTGGAACTTACTGTGTAGTTCAGCTGGCATCCAACTTGCAGGGATCTGCCTCAGCCTCCTCAGTGCTAGGATTATAGGCATGTGCTTTCATGCTCAGCAGTATTTTTTATTTTATAAGGATGGGTCTTGCTAAGTTGTGCAGGCTGCCCCTGGTCTTAAATTTGTGATCCTCCTAGCTCACCCTCCCAAGTAACTGGGATTACAGGGGTGCACCATGGCTTCCAGCTGTGTTCCATATAAAAAAGCCTGCAATGTCCATTTTAACTTTTTTAGAAAAGATACTGAATAAGTTGAAAACTTAAGTAAGAATATTCAGGGGAATCTATTTTGTATTATCAAAGAATAGACTTATAGTATTATTCTCTTAAGTTGCTCTTTTGACGGAGTTTACATTCGAATACAAGTTAGCTGTATTGCTTCCTTCCATTTCTTTTCTTTTTTTCCTTTTTTTATTTTGGTGGAGGCACCAGTACAAGGGGGTTGAACCCAGGGCCTTGCACATACTTTGCAAGCGCTCTACCACTGAGCTGCACCCTCAGCCCCCTTTTCAATTTTTTATCTTGAGACAGGGTCTTGCTAAATCACGCAGGCTGATTCTGGCATTGAACCTGCCTGCCTCCACCTCCGCAGTCACTGGGATTACAGGCATGCACAACCATGCCTGGCTTGAATACGATGTGGCTGTTTTCTGATAAGAGGTTAGAAGGCAAAGAAATGGTAGGTAGGGTAAATCCCAATTAAATATGAATCATAAATGGTATAATATTTCTGAAATGATCACAAGTCCAAAGGAAAACCATTTGATACAAACATACTTTTCCAGGAAGTTACTGTAGAGAAAGACAAATATGATGTTTATATTTTACTATCATAAATGCCATTTGAAATCTAAGAATGATGAATCTGTTGTCCTTAAAAAAGGAAATGATTTTCACAATATTTGTGCATAATATCACAAATACAAAACAGGCAGCAATTACGTATACAGAGGGTGCCAAAAAATGTATGAGCATTTTAAGGAAAACACCTGTATTAAAATTATAATTATATACCGATAACAAAAGATGAATACAAGTCATGTTTGACTTCTGCAATTACAAGAGGTGCCCAAAGTGATTACCACACCAGAAGCAGCAGAAATGGTTGCTGTACAAGGCCTCCTGGATCATCCTTTGTACACATCAGTGCCTTAAACTTATCATGAATACATGCAACAGTTATGTTGGATGTTCTGTTGCCTATTCATGGCTCCATTATCTTACTTCTACAGTGTTCTCAAATTTCAAATACCACTTTAATTGGTCTTGCTCTCCCCTCCAACGATAACTTTTCTTTGTCCTATCTGTGGCATTGTGGCACAAGCTTTCATTTGATTAATGCTATCTTTTGAGGGAACATCATACTACATATTGCTACTACAAATCAATCCAACTTTGAAAAGTAATATGCAGATAAAAATCTCTTATAATGTGCATATATTTTTTGCACCCCCCTGCATAGGTATGAAATGTGAAAAATTTTCCTTGGTAAACAAATACATATTGAAAACATGTCAATTATCGAGTGGTGGGTGGAAAAGGTGGAGAATCCATCAAGACAAACTAACTTTTAGGGGGGCATGGTCTTGAGTTTTCCTTGCATACTTTATTACTACTAAAAGGGTTAAACTGGGCGATAGGTTTCATTCTACCAATAGGAATCTGCTGTGCACTCCCATCCTTCATACCCACCACTATCGACTTCTATGCCATTCCTCCAGTTGCCATGTCAAACTATAGAAACAAAGATTATTTTGTACTTATTTATTAGTAGTTAATTAATTTGCAGTACTTGGGGTTGAACCCAAGGACCCATACATACTTTGCAAGTGCTCTACCACTGCACTGCACCCCCAGTTCATTTTTTATTTTCAGTCTGGGTCTTGCTAAATTATGCAGATTGCTTTTGTGATCTTCCTGACTCCACCTCCCAAATTGCTGGGATTATAGGAGTGCCCTACCACACCTGGCCTAGTTTTTTTTTTTTTTTTTTTTTTTTTAAAGAAAGGCTCTGGCTATATAGCATAGCCCAAGCTGGCCTTGATCTTGCAATCCTCTTACCTCACCTTCTTGAATAGTGGGATTAGAGGTATGCACCACCATGCCTGGGCAGGTGTTTATTGTGGATTGATACCTATATAAATTATGCATCATCTTTCTTTAGATAGTCTGGATATTCTCCCCCTACTCTTTTTAAGTCTCACTAATAAGAATGAGGACACTTAACAACAATAAGGATGATTATACAGTAACTCTCTACTTTCTCTAAAAGAGGCCTTAAATTTAGGTTTCAATCCATTCAATTAAGAGACAATATACAAATGAAAATCTGGCTCATGTTGTATCAATTTAAACTCTCAAAGTATTTCATTTCAGATTTCAAGCACTAGAATGTCATTTTAGGGATTTAATGAAAGCACACTGGTGCAGGTCATTCTCTTGTATTTTTAAATTTATATCTATACCCAGTATAATTCCTTTTTCAAAGTTAATTCTTTCATTAACTTTGAATAAAATTAGTTAGAATAAAATTAGTATATACCTGATGAAGTGCTCCCGCTGGCAAAACAATGGCATCGCCAAGGAACTGAATAAGAGTACAGGTTCTGACTCCATATTCTTCAAGAAGTCTTTGGCGGAGCTTTTTATTCACATACCAGCTTTGGTCACGTATTGGATCATGTTCTGGTACAACTTCAATGCCTTGTTCTTTTGAAATCTGAAATAATGGATTAAAATAAAAATATGTACCCCAATTTAAGAAAGGGAAAGGAAAAATCGTATCAGTTGAATTTTTATTTTATTTATAAGAGTAAGTCCTTTGTTTTCAGAGTATTATGGAACAATGATTATGCTTAAGTTTAAGAAAATAACATTCTACAATAATATGAAAAGCCAAAAGATATTAAAACAACATAGCGCACTGAAATGCTATTAATAGAGTGAATCACATTCCCTTCTCACCATCTCTTTCCATTCCTTGTCATTAGGTGCCCTCAAGTCATGTAGGGTTTTCAATGGCTGATTGTTTCGGAATTGCTTTGGGAGTAGATTGCCTTGTCCTCCTCCCATCTTTTTCCATTAGGAAGCTTTTATCCATCTGTTTTTCTACCTTACCAGTTATTTCAATAGTACAACATGCAGATGGTTGCAATTTTTCCAAAAGCCAAACAATGCATGTATATACTGGTAATTCCATAAATATTTCTTGATCCACTTTTGAAAGGTATGTACAAAGATAAATATCTTTTCAGGGTTAACCTTCTAACCCTTAAAAAATCTATTTCAAGGACTCCTACAAATCAATAAAATAATCTGCTTCAAAAGCATAATTATATTTTAAATTAAAATACCGGTAAGTATTATTGGATAAAACAGTAGTTACAGGGCTTCGTCACATTGACCAGAGAAATAATATTTAAATCTTTTCAAGAAGGTGAAGAAGTAGCAAAATAACCAACAATGGTGATTCCTTAAAAGAAATTCTGCAAACTACAGAATTTTGAATTTGAAAATATTTTAGCAAAGCATTTGAGCCAATTATTTCAAGCTGATGTATCAATTTCTTTCAGTGTCTAACAACTAAATTACGATTACTCAAAATTTCAATCTAGTCAATCAAATATCACAGAACAATTAGATGTGATAAAGTAAAATCCTTGCCTATGTCGAGGATCAAAAGTATCAGACTGAGAGAAAATAAAGATCTGACTTTCTTTAGATGTTTTCATAAAACATAAGTTTTAGTACCCAGTAAACTCCCAATAGTTACTTTTCACCACTCCACAAATGTGGCTCATCAGCACATTATTCTTCTACTATAATGGGACAAGGGAACACTAGTAATTAAGAACAAGCTGCCATTCAAAACCCTCCAAATAAAACAGGAGCAAGACAAAGGAGCTTTCTGGTTTCCTACAAAACCTCATCTTCCTTAAACTAAAAATTATTTAATGATCTTATGTTGCTGAACACCACATGAAGCTCCATTATCAAATTATTAAGTCCTTGATTAAAGTTGAAAAGATTATCTGGAACCTCAATTATACCTTTTGAAGAAATTCCCTTATCTTGTCAACATCTTTTCCAGCATAAATATGCCACAGAGCACCAGGTATTTCACTTGAGTCCTTCAATCTTTTCCTTAAAATGTCATCCAAATCTTCTTCTTCAAATTTCTTAAGTATTCCTGAAACATAGGAGAATATTTTCAAATTGGCACTAGAGAGTACCAGAAAGTCAGATCATCTAATAGTGATCAAAGCAGCAGAGTGCCTGATGGGATTGTTGTTGTTGCTGTTGTTAGGTGCTACTGAGTCGGTATGTGACTCATAGCGACCCTACATACATCAGGCAAAACACTATTGTGAGTGCTTCTCTGCTGTTCATAGGGTTTTCAATGGCTTACTGATTTTTGGGAGTGGGTGGCTGGGTCTGTCTCCCAAGCCTACAGCACCTGGTACTCCCAGCCAGTCTCTCATCCAAGTACTAACAAGGCCCGACCTTGCTTAGCTTCCTAGATCTGATGGGACCGCATGCCACAGGGCTACGGGATTAGTACTCTTTAAAGTACTATTTGGAATCAAAGTTATATATTCAAAACTGTTAGAAGAATAGAGAATCGAGGTCTGTCTCCCATGTACCACAGGAAAAAGCAATAGTTATTTTGCCAGTTTGTTTTCTATAAACCAAGAAGCAAGAGATAGGCAACTTACGAGTTTCTACTTAACTTTAAACAACTTTTTCCTTATCCCAAGGGGATGGTCCAAACAATGGCTTATACTCATAGCATCTCATAACTGACAAAAGACTTTTATGACCTTTATTAGTTGGCCCCTAGAAGTACTGAGGAAAGCAGGCAGGTACCATACCCTCTACACACATATGCTTTCTGTTTGTTTAAGGTTTTTTTGGGATAGGGTCTTGCCATGGTTCCCAGATTGGCCTTGAACTGGAGGTCCTCTTGCCTCAGCCACTGAGGTGAGTGGTGGTATCACAAGTGTACTCCACCACACCTGGCTTCTGTTTCATACTTGAATAAAAAGGCTCAATGAGGTGAAGGGATTTTCTCATTATCGTGACTGATGAAAAGTATTCTGATTAATTCCAGTAGGATTTCATATTTTATTATAATTAATCTGGAATAAAATGCAAATGCTTAATAAACAACAAAGCTGTGGGTCTGAGAAAACACCAGGCAATCCTTTTAAAATACTGAAGAACTAAAGAGCCCTACATATACGTATATGTAAATAAAAATCTTGGAAGTACACAAGAGAAAACATTAACTATGGTTATTTCAAGTGTGGAACTATAGGAAGGTATTATATATTTTAAATATTTCCTACTACAATTGATGTATGAGTTGTTTTCTAACATCTGTGATGGTAAAATCCTTAAACATGTCTGTGAAGGTTTCTTAACTCAATTATTTGTTTGCTGTGTACCAGACACAATAGGATTAAAGTTAAAAAGATCCCATCAAAACTTCAGGAAGTTTAGGGGGTCTTAATAAATCTGCACAAGTAAGTACATTTGGAAAATGCAGGCAAATAAACACAAAGGGCACTCAGAGACTGGTTTGGTTCTCAAATGTTATTTGTGACAAAGTTGTTTTTTTCCAGTTAAAGATAAAACAAGAAAATTAAGGACAATGTTAGAAGTTTATCATTAAAGACCATTCTTTAATGATATCTTTTGGGTTAGTTTAAAATGTTAATATTCTTTTTTAAAAAAGCGCAACGGTGCATGCCTATAAATCCCGAGGACTTGGGAGGTGGAAGCAGGAGAATCTCAAGTTAGAGGTCAGAGGCAGCCTGTCTATCTTAGAGGGACCTTGTCTGAAAGTAAAAGGTACAAAATGGGTTGGGGGTACAACTCAGTGGTGAAGCACTTGCAAAGCATGTGTGAGGCCCTGGGTTCAATCCTCTAGTAACACACATACACACACACAATGGTTGATGTATCTACAGTGTGTTTTTTTTTAGACAAAATTACAACTTGGAAACTATGGATTGGCTTTTCAATTTTTTTCCTTTAAATTTTACAGCTCTATAAAAGAGATGAAGATTTCTCATAAGAAAGAACAGGTGACAAGAGTTTACCCTTTAAAATGAAAACTTCTAGGATGAGATAATGTAAGTTATTCTTTGAAGGATGAATGCAGGAGTCTAACAAAGACAGAATGGAGAGCCATTGCTGGGGGAGGAAAAACGTGCTTTAACTCCTAACTGGTATTGTGGGGTTAAAATAGACACCCCAGATGGGTGCCAGACATGGGGTGCTGTAGTACTTAAGTGTGGTTACAGGCATTGTGGGATCATATGTGACCCCAGAAGCATAACACTAGTTAAGATTTAAGTAGACCAGTATTTCTTGTTATGTTTTCAGTATTACCATAACCCTAAACCTGTAAAGGTTTAAATGAAGACAGCCAGAAAATTACTTATAATGTTTAAAGTTTTTTCAAAGACCAAATATTATGCTAGGAAAAGGGACAGAGGGGTATTCAGAACAAAGATGAATAAAAAGTTTTAGCATTTATGGACATGAATGAATACTGGAGAAAGCAAATATAACTTCTATGTTGTAGAATAATTGCTATAGGGATTATGCGAACACAATACATGATAAACAGAGATAATTTACTTGTTACTTGTTAGTATTAAAGGCTTACAAAGGATAAGTAATCTAAACCAAAAATCACATACTTCTATGATACAGCTGGGACAACTGAAGTGTGACTATGACTCTGAAAACCTAGGTGGTAGCAATGGGGGAAGGTATTTATTACAGTCAGTTGTGTAAGTTAAAAGAGTTGAATAAACAATGAGTTTCTATAGTTTCGAGGAAATTTAAGTTGTTTTTTTTTTTTCGTGGTGCTGGGGGTTGAACCCAGGGCCTCACGCCTGCATGCTTTGCAAGTGCTGTACCACTAAGATGCGCCCCCAGCCCATGTTTACTTTTTGAGACAGGGTCTTGCTAAGTTATGCAGACTGCCTCTGGTCTTGAACTTGCAATCCTCCTGCCTCTGCCTCCTGAGCTGCTGGGATTACACGCGTGCGCCACCGCACCCAGCGAGGTTGCATATTTTAAAAATTGTCTCATATATACAAAAGTAGAACGAATACTATAATAAATCCCCATGTCCCCAGTACCTAGCCACTAAGTTGTAGATCCATTCTGAGCTCCAGACACAGAATTGGTGCTCTAAGTGCTGGCTAGAATTCATGTAAATGATTTCACAAAAAGCGCATGTAAAGTAGAAACATTAGAGGCGGGGCGCGGTGGCGCACACCTGTAATCCCAGCAGCTCGGGAGGTGGAGGCAGGGGGATCGCAAGTTCGAGACCAGAGGCAGTCTGCGTAACTTAGCGAGACCCTGTCTCAAAAAGTAAAAAAAAAAAAATGGGCTGGGGGTGCAGCTCAGTGGTCCAGCACTTGCAGAGCATGCAAGCACGAGGCCCTGGGTTCAACCCCCAGTACTGGGGGTAAAAAAAAAAAAGTAGAAACATTAGAGAACATCATCTATAACTCTAGAAAAATCTGTCCTGGAGGTGTCAGAATTAGGAGAGCAAAAGAAAAAGCCAGTATTTGAAGAAGTAATAAGTAATAATGCCACCCATTGTAGGAGAGGAGTAATATATGGACCAGAAAGAAATGACTGAATTATCCATATGTATACTGGTGAAAGCAGTAGCAACAGTAATTCCAAGCAAGTGTAGAAGCAAGAAAAATGTGTTCAAATGTAAGAGAGAAGTGACAAATTCAGCAAAAACTGTTATGCGGGCAGCAGGGATAGGATGACTGAATGGTCCAAATGGTTTACTTTTGAGAAAGAAGAATATTTTAGAGTCTGTACCTATTCTGTTCTTTATTTGATTGTGGTGCTGGGGATCAGGACTCAAGGACTTGTACAAGCAAGGAAAGCACTCTTGCCTATTCTTTTTTTGTTTTATTGCAGTGTTGGGCATCAGAACCCAAGGCCTTGTAAATGATCTACCACTGAACTACAACCCAACACCTAGAGTATACGCTCTATTTCTAAAAAGAAATCAGCAGAGAGAAAAAGGTTGAGTCTGAGGGAATAAGTGATGAAGCAAGGTTTCAGAGAGAAACTGAGAGAAAGAAAACTAAAATCTATTTGGTGGCAGAAAGGTCATTTCTACCAAGGAGAAAAGGCCCATTCTTCCTCTTGAGACTGGGAGTGGAAAAAACTAAGAATGTTTGAGGCACAAACCATGTCTTAATCAGCTATTGCCTCAAATCCTACTTCCAAACATAGTTACAAGTGAGTTTAATAATATATTTTCATGAGAATAAGTGATGGCAAAGGATCAAATAAAATTATTTACTTTTAAAATTAAAATTTCCTTTATATGAGAGTTAAGGAAATTAATCTTCAAGTAATAAAGATTAGAATAACATCGTATCTACTTTGATTCTTCTTGAAATGTTTGCTGTTAACTCAGACGCTGACATTCTGTATAATACTGGTTTATGCCGTTATACAACTGTTAAGACCACGCTATTCTTTAAGTTAACGTTACCTGCTTTGGAGAGAATTCCATTTCCTTTTGCTATGCCAACATAGACTAGAATATTTACAACATCAGAAACTTCAATATGGAGATTTGTTGTTCCTATATCATGATCTCTAGCAGCAGCTACACCTGTGTATGACATAAGATTTATATTTGACAAAATACATATCTAATAATGCATCAGATACTCCTCCCAAATCATTTCTATCAGAATAATTTAATTATAACTTAAGTCTTAGTTTTCTTGCTACAAAAACCTGCTCCTAAAAGCCACAAGTCATAAAACTGCCCGATAAAAAGCAAATGAATTTAAACAAAGGTAAGTATTTGGCCTGGAACTAGCAGGAAGTTATTTAAATATACTGGCTATTAATTCCTAACATAGTACTTGATGTTTAAAGGATTTTGATTCATTAAAAGGAAGATTTAGTGAAAACTAAAAACCATTAATAGACAACTTATCTTTGGATAAAACTGATGTTAATATCTCATATAATTCCAAGTTAGAAACAACGTGACTACTTACTTACCATAGGCACTACACAACCTGGGTCCTAGATCAGGACGTACAAAAAATCCTGGCAAATGAGATGCCAAATTGAATTTTCCTTCTGGATTACAATATTCTGGCAATGGAAGACTTTTTAAAAGATCTTCATATCTGAAGAATAATAATATTATCTTCTTTTAAATAAAGATTGGAATTATAAAAAGTGCATTCAAGTATATAATTTTCAAGTTGTTAAGAACACCAGACAACCTTTCCCCAAGATAGGTTAATACTTCCCTTGGCTTCTTTCAACATTTAAATAGATGTATGTTGTTGTTGTTGTCGTCGTCGTCAGATGCCACTGAGTCGGTGTCTGACTCATAGCGGCCCTATGTACAACAGATGAAACACTACTGTAGTGCTTCTCTGTTATTTATAGGGTTTTCAATGACTGATTGGTTTTGGGGAGTGGGCTGCCAGGTCCTTTTCCCAAGACTACAGCACCTGGTGTTCCCAGGCAGTCTCCCATCCACGTACTAACCAGGCTGACCCTGTTTAGCTTCTGAGATCTGATGGGATCAGATGCCACAGTGGTATGGCTGCATGTAAATAGATGTATGGGCTGGCAAAAACCAGAAGTGATATAATATTTAAATTCTACTGTGTTTACTACAGATAAAAGCTCCAAGAAGCTGGGTGTGGTGGTGCACGCCTGTAATCCCAGGGGCTCTGAAGGTGGAGGCAGGAGGGTCGCAAATTCGAGACCAGAGACAGTCTGCGTAACTTAGCAAGACCCTGTCTTAAAAAGAAAAAAAAAATGGGTTGGGGGCGCAGCTCAGTGGTCCAGCACTTGCAAAGCACACAGGCACAAGGCCCAGGGTTCAAACCCCAGTATTGCAAAAACAAAACAAAACAAAACAAAAACAAAAACACCCACAAAATTCCAAGAAAAGGGGGGCCCCATAAAGGACCCTGGGATTTTTTAATATGAGCCTTTTGTCCTTACAGCCTTAACATAGATTTCCCCTGCTGAGGCTACAGAGATTCAATTTTGCTCTTTAGTTATTTTATTGAGAAGGAAAAAACAAAATCATAAATGTTATACTTGTAGTTACTTATCCTACCTCGAGATAATCTCAGTTCAATTTTAAAAAGAGTCCAAAATGAAAAATTCCAAAAGATATACCTTGTGGGCATCATAGTCTTGAAGTCTTCTCCTGAAGGGCAGTCTTTCAATTTTAAAACCACGGTTTCTCCACTTTTGTTTTTTTGTCGCTCTATAAAGAATGCAGTTAAGTTATTTTAAGGTAATTTTTGACTTTTAATTTTTATTACTGTTTGGAGAGGAAGAAATTATATAAATGAATGATTCAATTGATGTGTATGTGCTTACTGAAGGCTTATTGACATTTATTCTTAAGGTAATTATATAACATTAAAAATTTTGTTCCTATGTACAGATAGGCTATGCCAATAGCCATTTGTAATATCTAAAAGAATTCTTTTAAAAATTCTTTACAATTGTTAATATTAGTCTTACATTTATACTTTTAATTTTCAAAATACTTCACATAATTATATTCCACAATTTTATATTGTTGATGTTGTTGTTAGGTGCCATCAAGTCAGTGTCCAACTCATAGCAACCCTACATGCAACAGGCGAAACACTACAGTCAGTGCTTCTCTGCTATTCATACAGTGTTCAACGGTGGATTGATTTTTGGGAGTGGGTTGCTGGGTCCTTCTCCCAAGCTAACCAGGCCTGACCCTACTTAGCTTTCGAGGTCTGACAGGATCGGATGCCACAGTGCTATGGCTGCAGGCATAATTTTATGAAGTTGCCAAAAACTTCCCCATATATTAGAAAACACAGCCTAAATGACTTAAAATCAAAGGAAATTAGTATTAGACTCATGATTAGGATCTACCATTTTGTTTCTAAGTACTTTTATTTTTTTATTAGATAATAATGTAATACACAAGTTTCCAAGACTAAGAATCTGTCATGTTATATTTGCAATTTACCATTTTGGGAGTATATGACTAAGAAAACAGTAAACAAAAAAATAACATACTTGACACTTCTTCAAAGCCATCCCAGAATTCCTTAACATTGGCATTTGAAATAATGCTATCTTTGCAGTTCAGGAGATCAGCTTGGTGGTCCCCCAAATCAAGACTAATTGATTCTGCCTTCCATAAGTTAATGTTCATTTTCTTATGCACACCGGAAACCACTGCAGGCTTATGAGTAAACAAATAAATAACAGTTAAAAGGTATACATACACTTTAAATTTTGATTAAAACACATAGAACACATATATGTTAGGTATCAGGCCTAATGACAAATTTGTGAATATAAAACAAGCTATTTAAAAATAGTTCCTGACCTAGAAAGATGTTGACAGTACACTGTCAAAGAAAAAAACATGAGAGAATACTAGGTACACTGGCATTGTGGAAACAGAAATTTAAATTTATGTATAATAATTTTCAGACAGAAATTAAAAAGGCTATATTAAAAATCTCTTTTCCAGGCAGTAAAAATATGAATTTTTAGAGACTGGTTTAACTGTAGGATAATTTTTATAGACAGATTGTAAACTATTTATAAGTATGCAATACGATTTTTTTATTTTGTTCTTTTGATATAGGGTATCACTGCATAGTGCAGGCTAGACTGAAAATTGCTATGTAGACGAGGCTGGCCTCTAACTCAGATTGATGCTCCTGCCTCAACCTCCCAAGCACTGCGACTATAAACATGTGCAAACCACTCTTGGCTTGTAATAAGATTTTTAAATAAAAATATAGTCAAGATTTACATAATGTATATACATTCTGAGTTTGTATCATTTAAAACATTTTCTTGTACCTCTATGAGGATCATGATAAATAAAATATTAAACTCCTAGACATATCATCAAATGTTAAGCCTCATGACTGATTCCCTGAAAGTGAAACTCTCAGATTTCATGAATCCAAATCTCTTAAGGCTCCTTGGCTGAGAAACCAATAACTGAAGATTTGTTGTTTCCAAAACTCAAATTATGTAAAAACACCTCTAACTTCAACTGACGCATTATACAGAGGTTCCCCCTCCCCCTTTGATTTTGCTTTGCTTTTGGTTTCTTGAAACAGGAGCTGACTATGTAGCCCAGACTGGCCTTGGACTCCACAATCCTCCCTCAAATTCCAATATGCTGGGATTATAGGGGTATGCCACTATAACCAGCTATTCACAGTTTTTTTTTTTTTTTTTTTAAACACTCTTGTTCTAACTGACAGCAATTTCTGGAATAGTGAGAACACAGGAAGTTGTGACTTGAGAGTCTCTAAAAGACATTTATTAAAGTTTGTAAGGTAATTAGAACTTGGAAGTCATAAAAGAATAATCTTTACTTACAATTTCTAATGACAAAAGACATGAAAACAAAAACAAAACACACATTAAAATCTGGCTGTTTGCTTGAATGTTCAAACAGTTTTTTCAATGGACTAATAATATATCCAACTCTTAAAATAGGTCCAGGTATTAGATAACTACTGCTAGTAATTCACATCCTTCATTTACCTGTTAGTTTGCCATACTGTTAGGACTTTTGTGTTGCTTTGATGCTATGCCACCAGTATTACAAATACCAACAGGGTCACATATGGTGGACAAAGTTTCAGCTGAGCTTCCAGACTAAGACAGACAAGGGAGAAGGATGGAGCTAATCCACACCCGAAACAATTGTTGTTGTTGTTAGGTGCCCTCCAGTCGTTTCAGACTCATAGAGACCCTTATACAGGGTTTTCAATGGCTGATTGGGAGAGGACTGCCACATCCTTCTCCCACCGAAACAATTAGCCATTGAAAACTCTATGAATAGCAGATAAACAGTCAGATATAGTGCCAGAAAATGAGCCCCCTCATCTTGGAGGCACTCAAAAGATAACTGGGGAAGAACTGCCTCCTCAAGGTAGAGTGGACTTTTATGAGGAGAATGGACTAAAGCCCCAGGGACCTCCATTTGCTGATGTGGCATGACTCAAAATAAGAAGGAACAACTGGAAACATCCATTAGTAATTGGAATGTAGAATGCAATATGAAGCTAGGAAAATTAGAGATCAAAAGGGAAATGGAGCACATAGACATTGGTATTCTAAGCATCAGTGAGCTAAAATGGACAAGTGTAGGCCATTCTGAATCAGATAATCATATGGTCTACCATGCCGCGAATGACAGCTTAAAGACAAATGGGTGGCATCGCCGAAAAGGCATCTCAAGGTCTGTCCTGAAGTACAATGTGTCAGTGGTAGAATAATATCCATGAACCTACAAGGAAGGCCAGTTTATGGGACTATTATTCAAATTTGAATACCCAACACTAAGGCCACAAATTAAGAAACAGAACATTTTTACCAGCTTATTGCAGTGTGAAATTGACTGAACATGCAATCAAGATGCACTGAAAATTATTTGTAACTGGAATTCAAAAGTTGGAAACAAAGAAGGCAGCTTGGCAGTTGGAATATATAGTGCTACAGACAGAAATGATGCTGGAGATCGCCTTATAAAATTTTGTCACACCAATGACCTATTCACTGCAATACAATTTTTCACCAATATAAGTGGCAAGTGGCAACTATACACACAGAACTCACCAGATGGAACATATAGGAACCAAACTGATTACATTTGTGGAAAGAGACGATGGAAAACTTCAATATCGGAAGTCAGAACAAGACAAGGTGCTCATTGTGGGTCAGATCACCAACCGCTCATTTGCAGGTTCAAATCAAAACTAATGAAAATGAGAACAAGTGTCTGAGCCAAGATAAAACCTTGAGTATGTCCCACCTGAATTCAGAAACCACCTCAAATACCGGTTTGATGCATTACAACACTAATGAATGACAATCAAATGAGTTGTGGCATGACATCTAAGACATCATTCATGAGGAAAGCAAAAGGATATTAAAAAGAAACGACCAAATTACACGCCAAATCCCTGAAATTTGCTCTTGTACACGGAGCAGCTAAACTAAAAGGAAGATAGGACAAAGTTAAAGAACTGAACAAATTTTCAAAGGACAGTTTGAAAAGACAAAATCAAATATTATGACGACGTGTGCCAAGAGCTGGAGGTAGAAAACCAAAATGGAAGATCATGCTGTTTTTCTCAAGCTTAAAGAACTGAAGAAAAAATTCAAGCCCCAAGTGGCAATAGTGAAGGATTCTGTAGGGAAAATATTAAATGACACAGGAAACATCAAAAGATGAAAAGAATGCAACAATCAATGTACCAAAGAGAATATACCATTTCAAGAGGTTACATATGATCAGGAACTAATGGCGATGAAGGAAGTGGTGGTAACTGGAAAAACATAAGGCTCCAGGAATGGATGGAAGACCAATTGAGATGGTTCAATAAATACATGAAGCACTGTGCTCACTTGTCTATGCCAAGATATGTGGAATTCAGCTACCTGGCCAACTGACTGGAAGAGATCCATATTTGGACCTATTCCCAAGAAAAAGGATCCTACTGCATGCAGAAATTACCAAACAGTATCATTAGTTATCACACACAAGCAAAATTTTGCTAAAGATCATTCAAAAGTGACTGCAGCAGTATACAGAAAGGGCATTGCCAAGGAGGATTCAGAAGATGGTGTAGAACCAGGGACATCACTGCTGATGTCAGATGGATATTAGCCAAAAGCACAGAATATCAGAAAGATATCTATGTTTTATTGAGTATACAAAGGCATTTGACTGCATGGATCATAATAAATTATGAATAACATTGTAAAGAATGGGAATACCAGAGCGCTTAACTGTACCCACGAGGAATCTGTACATGGACCAGGAGGCAGTTGTTTGAACAGAACAAGGAAACATTGTCTGACTTAAAGTCAAGAAAGGTGTGTGTCAAGGCTGCATCCTTTCATTATGCCTCTTTAATCTCTATGCGAGGAAATAATCTGAGAAGTTGGACTTTATGAAGAAGAATGTGGCATCAGGATCGGAGGAAGACTCATTAACAACCTGCACTATGCAGATCACACAACTGTGCTTGCTGAACTGAAGAGGATTTGAAACATTTACTGATGAAGATCAAAGAAGACAGCCTTCAGTATAGATTGTGCCTCAACATCAATGAAACGAAAGTCCTTACACTGGGTCAAGTATGCAACTTCATGATAAATGGAGAAAAGACTGGTTGTCCAAGATTTTGCTTTACTTGGTTCCATAATCAACACCCATGGAAGCAGCAGTCAAGAAATCAAAATACACAATGTGCTGGGAAAAGCTGTTGCAGAAGACCTGTTTAAAATTTAGTGTTGAAAAGTAAAGATGTCATAATGAAGACGAAGGTGCACCTGACTTGTGCCATGGTATTTTCAGTCACATCATATGCTTATGAAAGCTGGACACGGAATAAGAGAGACAGGAGAAGAATTAATGTTTTTGAATTATGGTGCTAGAGATGAATATTGAATACGCCACAGTCCGCCAAAAGACCCAACAGATCTGGCAACCAAAGTGCAACCAAAGTGCTTGTTGGAAGCTAAGATGGCTAGACTATTTTCGACATATTGCCAGGAGGGACCAATTCCCCGGAGAAGGACACCATGTGTGGGAGAGTGACAAGTTAATGAAAACAAGGAAGACTCAACTACATGGATTGACACAGTGCCTGCAACAATGATCTTAAACATAAAAATGATTGTGTGCCTGGAACAGTGTTGGGGAGTGTTTCATTCTGTTGTACATAGGGTTGCTATGAGTTAGACCCAACCCAATGACACCTAACAACAACAAGCAAATCACATATTATTTCTTGGTTCCTATCATATAATACTCTCATCAAGCCCTATGCCACTGTTTCTTATGGTAATCAGCAGCCTGGAAAAGGGTTGATTTTTTTAAAAAGAGAGATAAGCTAATTGGTATATTAAAATAATTCAAAGCAGGATTTATAGGCTATCGTCAACATCTTCCTGAAATATGTTGTTGTTGTTGTAAGGTGCCCTCGAGTCGGTATCCGACTCACAGTGACCCTCATATGGTCTTCAATGGCTGACTGTTTCGGCATTGCCCTGGGAGTGGATTGCCAGGTCCTTTTCCCATTTTTGCAGTGCTGGGAATTGAACTCGGGTCCTCAGAGTCTGCAGCACAGTGCTCTACCAACTGAGCTAAATCCCAGCCCTCCTGAAATATAAGGCTTCCTAATTAAGATTCCTTATCTCTGGTATTATTCTCCTATAATTTAACTTTTAATCTGCTTCACTGTCAGTTATCTTAAAATGTCAACCTGATTACATTGATTCCTCATTAAAACTATCACCTATAGTGCAAAGTTAAAACTACTTAACATGATATATAAGAGCCCTTAATAATTATTCCTTTAATCTCTTCCTTTCCTTAACAGTTTCTTACAAAACCCTCTTCTATGTTCCAGATAACCAATATACTTAAGAGTTCTCCAAACACTTTAACACTCTTGTATATGTCCAGCCTCTTGTCCATCTAGCAAAATTTCATTTAACCCCTGGAGAATCAATCTGGACTAGCCTTGTTGAACTAGTATCCTAGCTTAGCCATTCCTTAGCACTTTGCATAAAGTTCTTAAGGCATTTAACATATTTATGAGGATATTTATATGACTCTTTCCTACTTAAAAGGCTAGCACAAAATTAAATGCTCTAAATTTCAGTCCAGTAATGGCACCAGGGATTCAAAGAAACTAAACAAGAAAGAAAAGAAGGAAAAAAAAGAAGAGCAATATCTTGTGTATATGCAATGACTACATCTCATCAATCAATCTTTGCATGAATGAAGTAAAGCAAAATAGTGTTTTCCAGAAAGCAAGAAATACTATAAATATTAAAAATTTTGTATTATTATAGTAAGCTGCTATCTGAAGTAAGTATCAAACAAATCAAAACTTTGGTCACCTAGAAAATTATTTTTATTTGAGCAAAATGAAACACGGAGCTTGTTTTTCGTGATTTCATTAACTGGTGTGTGGGTGTTGCTCAGTGGTATAGCAAGTGATTAGCATATGAGGCCCTGGGTTTGATCTCCAGCATGAAAACAAAACAAAAATCTGATGAACTAATTTACAAATAAAAGGAAAAGGATCTACATTTTTCACTGGTTCAAGAAAATTACTTCTTAATTAACATTCTGACAATACTAACATGAATTCACTAATTGAACTAAAATAAAACAAAGGAGGAAAGGACTAAATTTTGTAAATACAAGCCTTTATTATATGTCTGTTCACTAACAGACCAAAAATATATGTTAAATAATCAGTGCTTCCCTGTTAATTCATGTCATTTTCGTGAAAAATAAGGAATTCAGAAATAATCATCTAGTCATCCTTTCGGTGTGTTTTACATCTTACTGCCTGCCATATGTATTAAGTACTATTTATTCCCCTTTCTATATCCGTAAGGAAGAAGCTTTTGTTTCTATTTAATTAACTTCAGGTCCATGAAGAATATTCTTAATCAACTTCAAATACTCACCTGTCCCCTTTTCCAACACTCTTTAAAAAGCCTCCAATTATTACTATTCTTACAATCTTTAAGCCATAAAATACGCTTCTCACAGATCCAAGAATGTGGTATATCACTGTATAATTTGTTTTCACTCATGGTAGATTTTCCGCTTTCCGTAGGCTCTTCATTAAGCTCCGATCTTACATTTATCTTTGAGGCTTTATTTGGTGGAATTTTATTTTCAACAACTGAAGCAATTATGTCATCAAGAATATTAGGCATAGTCCGTCCACTTTTCCCACTCTATTAAAGAGAAAAAAATTATATTTTGAGAGAATACACAATTTTCTACCCATACACTCTATTTTATATTTCCATTTTACTAATAGAGGAAAAACAAAACAAAAAGCAAATACCAACCAGTGCATATAAACAATATTCCTATACTCCACAGCAAATATATATCCCTGGGCCCTATGCTTTTCCTGAGAGATGAGGACCAGAAGTTTGGTAGTGTGACAACCGGGTCTTCAGAGCTTAGAAGCACAGCCTTCTTACCTTCTACATTATCTCAGGCAGAGGGTACAGGTGGGGGTGGAACTCACCACATACTTTCAAAAGCCACTAAAACTTTTTACCTACTATTCTGCTTTTCCATTTCTGTGATGAATAATTAAAGCAAAATTTGATTCCTAAGTATTTTATATTCACTTCCAAATGACTTTGTTTCCCCCACTAGGTACATGGTTCTCAGATCCTAAAGAGTTCTCCTGGCCTCAAAGAGCCCTCTTCTTCAACCTTCCACCTGGAAAAAGATGGAAAACTCCAACTTTGAAGTTAACTTCGAATACAAATGAGATTATGCACAGCCATTTGCCACATCTGATTTCATCAGCATCTCTTACTATGTTTTCACAGCCAATCAGCAAATCTCCAAACCATCTAAATTTAAGGCCCATATTAAAACCAAAGGGGTTGGAGGTATAGTTCAGTGGTAGAGCACTTGATTAGAATGTGGAAAAAAACAAAACCAAAACAAAAAAACAAATAAAGAAAACAAAAACCTGTCATCACACTCACTGGGGCTCCCATTGAATACACTGGTGCAAAGGCAATGCCAGCATCTGTAGAACCAACACGTAGCTTGCCGGCTGTTGTGGTCAGCAAATCCCGTAAAGTTGAGCCCTGTTCATTCTGGGACATAGGAGGTGAGCTTCTGCCACTTGGAGAATCAGAGCTGTCTTGTTCTCTTTCTTCCTTAATTTCATTCTCAAGGGCAAATTCTTTGTTTTCTGAAATAAAATATTTCACAAAATTTTAACATAAGCTTTGTACTACAGTAACAGACAAAATAGGTACCTTGCATTTTTGCCCCTAATACTGGATGGTGAGCCCACGATCATGCATGCTAGGCAAGAACTCTACTACTGAGCTGTACCCTTAGCCCCTTTTTAAAATTTCTTATTTTCAGATAGGGATTTGCTAGTTTACACAGGCTACCTCTGGCTTAGAACTTGTGATCTTCCTGCCTCAGCCTCCTCAGTTACTGTGATTATAGGCATGCCACAGCACCTTGTTGGCACCCTGCATTTTATAGCGGGAAGTCAAGTCTGTAGTACTGGAGATTTATTCACTTGAACATAAAGTAGAGGATGAGCTGTTGTTGTTGTTGTTGTTGTTGTTGTTGTTGTTGTTGTTAGGTGCCATCAAGCCGCTATCTGACTCATGGATCCTATGTACAACAAGAGGAACACTATTGTCACTGCTTCTCTGCTGTTCATAGGGTTTTCAATGGCAGACTGTTTTTTGGGAGTGGGTTGCCGGGTCCTTCTCCCAAGCATACAGCAGCTGGTGTTCCCAGGTGGTCTCCCATCCAAGTACTAACCAGGCATGACCCTGCTTAGCTTCCCAGATCTGATGGGATTGGATGCCACAGGGATGAGTTATATACTTCAAAATGGTGGCAGTTTGAATATGAAAAGGCCTTCCTCTATCTTAGACATGTAGCTGAGTTTGTACCTATCACAAATGAAAAATGTTATGGCTAAGAAGAAAATATAAATAAGCTACAAATTTAGTGTTCTAATAGTTTTATAAGCTTATCCATAAATGATTCTGTAACTAATTTTGATGCAATCTTAGGAAGGCTAGTTCCTAATAAGAGAGGGCAAATGTATTCCTGAACCTAAGCCATACTTTAAGCAAAAGACAGTAGTAAATTAGTGTTGTTGTTGTTGTTAGGTGCTGCTGAGTTAGATCTGACTCACAGCGACCCTATGTACAGCAGATGAAACACTCCCCCACACTGTACCATGCTCGGCACTATGTCAGTGCTTCTCTGCTTTTCATAGGGTTTTCAATGGCTGATTATTTTTTGGGAGTGGGCTGCTAGCTCCTTCTCCTAAGCCTACAGCACCTGGTGTTCCGAGACGGTCTCCCATCCAAGGACTAATCAGGCCCAACTCTGCTTAACTTATAAGATCAGAGAGGATCAGATGCTAGGGTGGTAAGGAATGTATGTTAAGTATATTTGTTGGTTACACTAGAATATTTTAATGTTTATTTAGACAATTGGTTATATTTACCTTTTTTTTCTTCTCTGGCTTTTTGCTCTGCAAGATCTGCTAACCAGTGTAGTGGTGACTGAGATTCTGGAGGAGTTAACTTGCTATCTGTGCTTACATCACTGCCTGGGCTGCTGTTGCCATTATCAGACTTCTGTGGGGTATTTTGCTGCTGAGACTCAGGCATGCACAGAGAAATTTTATTACTGTGATTAAGAACATTCTGCAAAACCTACGAGGGTAGAACAGTTGTATTTTTAAACACTATTTCTTCAATTATTTAGAGTTAAAAAGAAATGCACAAGAAATGTACACAGTAACACAGAAAACATAATTCATAGAACATACGCCCTACATTGGATTTTAAACATCAAAAATTATTTAACCATGTGTTCTATTTGAATAGAGATTTTTACTCACTTGAGATACACCATTCATCGTAGGAAAATTTCCAACTTGTAAATTCTGTTTGTTAGAACAATGACAATGGGATTTAATACCATATTTTTCCCTAAGGATGTGCATGGCATCTAGAAGATCTGTCAGCACTACAAAATAAAATGGTATTTAATACAAAGATTATCACTAATTCTTAAGATTACATAGTCATACTTTAGGAACGGTGGAAGATTTCTTGTGATCTTTTAATTTTCTTCCAGTTTTTTCTTCATACTATCCCTTCTAAATATCATAGGGCTCATCATTTAACCAAATTTATGTTCTTTTTTTTCTCTTACGTTTAATTATTTAAAAATTCAATATATTCAAAAACTTTAAAAACCTTTCACTATAAATTCAAAGGCCTTTTCATTATACCACTTTTCTTTCCTAAAATGGTTCCTCTATGATTTTCTTCATTACCAAAGCTGGGGCTGTTTTCCTAGCTGTATTACAGAGGATTTCCTACAAATCTGAGCAAGAAAAATCAAGATTAGTTAAATCGTGCTTCTCCATTCTATTATACTCCTAGCTACTTCTTCAGGTGTTCATTTAAATCTGGAGAAATCAAAACCTATTACTTTAATAATGTATATTCATACTTACCAGAACCAGGTATAATTTGAGTTGGCATTAAATGTTTGTGATCATGAGGTTGTCCTTTCACACACTTCATCCAAGCATATAATTCTTTATCTGTAAAGTACCATGTATTAAATCACTCATGGCTTATAAACGTAATATTGACAGTTATACAATACATAAGGAGTTTAACAATTATATAAAATGTCAATGACATGCTTCTAATGTTTGTTTCTTTAAAAAAAATAAAGAAAAGACATTTCTACTATCCTATGAATTATATAAAACTCAGTGATACAAAATGGATATAATGATAGGCCTTTCCTAAAAATTATCACTCTTTGTTATCATTAATATACTAGTCACCTCTATTTTCTCTTAATTTCCTTTTTATCTCTTAGTCATTTTTCTGTCCCACACACGGTTTGTACCTGATCTTAGAAGACTTATACTGACACAAGTTGGAGGGTAGTGCTAAGTTACTTCACTTTTTCGTTTTATGAACTGCCATGAGACATATTAAGACCTGGCACCATACAGTTATTATTAATTACTACTGTTGCCTTTAAACAAGTCTTCATACCTAGAATTGTAAACATCTAAGGTATGGTAGCATGGGGCATTCTACAAACTGGAAAAAATTCAATTACCTGAAAGAGAACTTGATAAATTTAATGACTTAGACAGCTACTTGTGATGTGGCTATTAAGAGCTTCAAAGCAAACTCCAAAAAACAAAATGCAAAATCACAAACTCAATAAATTTAGCATTAAATTACACAGAACTACTGTTTCAAGAAAAGTCTAGATTTCAAAAGTTCACTTCACAACATAAAGGGATGAAGGGGGAGAGGATAATCTCAGTAAACGATGCAACTTCATGAATACATGGGAAAAATAGGGATGTATAACCCATATATGCATACGAGTTTCACTATATATTAGCCAAAAGGGTCCATAAACTTTGTAAGTTGAAAGTGTAACGCAAAGTGGTGTAATGGTTGCATAATGGAAAAAGCAAATGGTACCCCATCAACATTTATCAATAAAGGGAAAAATGAAAAAAAATTCGAATCAGTTATCAGTAAGTAAAATTCAAATGGTTATCTTCAGAAATTTGTTCAGTATATTTTAGACATTTCAGTTGATTACCACTATATAATGGTATGTATTAAATCTAATCAGCATTATTACAATATTTAACATTAAAATAAAAAAGATATTTATATAATAGAATATGACTCAAGGCACAGGTTATACCTGAAAGATTGATTTGATGTACTTTAAAATAGACAGTACTATGAAAATAAACAGGAACACAACTGTGTAGGTTATTATAAATCCCACATCTTGTTCAAAAAAGGGTTGATGGCAATTTATAAATATATGTACACACACACAAATATGTACATGCAATATAGCAAAATAGAATTAAAATTAACTCTTAATTCAGTAAAGAGGAAAAAAAGTAATGTTGGACTAAGAAAAAGGAATATAAAATGCATGTCATGTCATGTAAAATGCATGTCATGTCATGTAAGTTTGTAATAACATAGTTTTATCCACTGAAAATATCAAAGTGCATTTTTAAGGTATTAAATTTTTTTCTTTTTGTAATGCTGGGGATTAAACACAGAGCCCTCACATATGCTAAGCACGTGGTCTACCCACTGAGCTATACCCTCAGATTCTAAAAAGTTACGTAACTGCCAAAATGCATTTCTCATTATGGTTTTGCATTTATTTATATTTACAGCATATCCCAGAAAAACCTAGTTGCGGAGATGCTTCCACATATTCAGGTCTTTTGGTGAGTACATAATGTATAAGAAAAAGGGTCAGAGAAGGTGAGACTATAGTAATTCAAACAAAGAAAAATATATCGACAGCTAAGTCATGGTTCGTTTCCTGATATACAACTCTGAAACAAAGAACTATGTGAGACATCCAACAGTCATCACTAAGTATTTACTTCTAATACCATCACAATTCTAATCCTCTCATTTCATCAGAAATTTACACACAACAATTGGATACCAGTATTATATAGCCATTTATAAACTGTCCTGCCTGCAGCCATAGCCCTGTGGCATCAAATCCCGTCAGATTTCGGAAGCTAAGCAGGGTCACACCTGGTAAGTACTTGGAAGGGAGACCAACTGGGAATATCAGGTGCTATAGGCTTGGGAGAAGGACCCAGCAACCGACTCCCCCAAATCAATCTGCCATTGAAAACCCTATGACAGCAGAGAAGCACTGACAATACTGTTTCACCTGTTGTACATAGGGTCGCTATGAGTTGGCACCTAACAAGAACAACAAACTGCCCTGGAAAAACTTTTACTAAAACATTTTTGATGCACTGAGTTATTTCCTTTTCAAATGCTGCATTATCTCCAGTTGTATTAATAAGTAAAGTACTTCTAGCCGGGCGTGGTGGTACACGCCTGTAATCCCAGCGGCTGGGGAGGGGGAGGCAGGAGGATCGCAAGTTCGAGACTAGAGGCAGTCTGGGCAACTTAGTGAGACCCTGTCTCAAAAAAGTAAAAAATGGGCTAAGGGTGCAGCTCAGTGGTCCAGCACTTGCAGAGCATGCAAGCACGAGGCCCTGGGTTCAACCCCCAGTACCACCAAAAAAAAAAAAAAAAAAAAAAAAAGTAAAGTACTTCTGACATTTTATTTGACTAGAAATTACAAATAGCTTCAAAGCCTGTTTTCAAATATAAAGATTCTTCTTCTCTAATGGATAAAGGATAAATGGTACTCATGGCAGCATATTCTTAAAATTTTTATTTGAACTTTATGGACCAGCATTTAGAAAAGTCAATTAATACTAGAGTTAAGTATTCAATTATAGCTTATGTGAATGACTATGAAATGAATAGATTATAGAAAGA
>VMDO01005363.1:84484-112806 GCA_007922755.1 Pedetes capensis
AAAAAAAAAAAAAAAAAGGAAGGAAAGGATGGAAGGAAAGGAAGGAAGGAAAAGAACAGAATGAAAAGAAAAAAAGAGAAGGAAGGAAGGGAGGGAGGGAGGAAAGGAGAGGAAGGGAAAATAATTAAGGAAGGTAATTTTCCACATGATGTAAAGAAACCAACCTCTAGAACTCTTCCTCTCCTTTGCCTTGTAACAATCCAAACAAACCACAAATCCACACTTTTGGCAGACCCAATGAATGTTAAACAATGTTGCTTCACATGCATCACACATCTCCCGGACTCCTCTTACTGCTCTTTTCCAGGCAATTTTGGCTGAAATAGAAAACAAAAATTTTAAGGCAAGAATGCTCTTTCCACACACTTTTGGCTGAAATACAGCCAAATTAAAAATGTAAAGGCAAGTCAAGCTTTTTAGGGTTACATTCATTAAAAATCAATAGCAGTTTTTTTTTTTTTTTTTTTTGGTTGTTTTTAAGACAAACTATGTACACAGGCTGGCCCTCACCTTGCTATATACCCTACACTGCCCTTGAGCTCAAGATCTTCCTGCTTCTACCTCCTGAGTGCTGGGATTATAAGTGTGCACCACTATGCTCAACCCAATAGCAGGTTACTTAAAGCAATTAACATTTCTCTTCAAAAGACTCAGAAATAATAGGAAGTGAAAATAAAAAATGGCTTTTAGAGAGTAGGGTTCTCACTCATAGTACTCTTGTCATTTTGGGCTAAATAATTCTTATAGGAAGTTAAGAGTGTGGATTGAGGATGTTTAGGGCTGGGGAATATTTACCGAGTGTGTACAAGTTCCTAGGTTCGATCCCCAGCACACAAAACAAAAAACAAACAAAACAAAACCCCAAAACAAAAAAGGAAGTTTAGTGGCATTTGGGGCTCCACTATTATTTGCTAGCAGTATAGCCCACTCCCTTTATTTATGCAGCCAAAAATGTGTCTAGTTCTTTCCATATGTCCTTCTGGGTGGGGACAAACCACTGATTTTAGGGAATAGAAAGAAAGGAAGCTAACATTTAGGGCATCTACTACATTAGGTACTTATGCTGAGTGTTTTCTATTTAAGTAAATATAACTGCTTTCTAAACAAATGTATGAGGTAGGTAGTTATCCTTTCTATTTCACACATTCCAATATTCAGAGAGGTTCTCTGCCAAACACCACACAATAAACACGGAATAAAGTAGACACTAAAATACAAATAACTCGGGTGGATTATATCTTTATATATCAACTGAGGATTATGTCTTTATGTATCAAGTGATTAAATTCCACAATTTTACAGCTAATGTAATACTGTCACACTAATTTATACTGTAATTGCAGGAAAAGGAAAATGCAAGGTGGTTTTATAAATGGTTAATCCATTCAATTCACTCTCAAAAGGAAAATAGCTATACCTTAAGTATATAAAATGTATTTACTATCATAATTAAAAATATAATAATTAAAAATCAGTAATAGTTTTTCCAGATTAAACAATTCAAAGAGAAATCCTTAAAATGAAACCTGTTTAAGTGCATGTTATAGTTAACTTCCTTACCATCTTTTTTCACCCAGGACAAAGCTGTTTTTTCAGATGTGACTAACTGACAGAATTTATCACCTATTATATCCAAGATATATTTAGAAGTTTCTATGTCTAATTCATCATCTTCATAGTTTTCATGGGTCCATAAACTCATAGCTTCATCATCATATTGATCAGGAGAAGAGAAACCATCTATTCTAACCACTCCATTTTTACTAAATGACAATCTGAAATATTAAAACATAAAAGCATTAGATACTTATAGTTTTTATGTTCATATTACATTATAAACACATTTATAATTTAAAAACAATAAAAATGATAATTCCTCACACATACTTAAACTAATCTATTTACATAACTCACAGGTCTTACATTAATGAAAATGGTAAGTACCACCATTTTAGGTTATTTCAAGAAACTAGGGATGGGGACAAAGCTCAATGATATCTTTGTACATCAACTGAGGATTGACTAGCATGCATAGGGCCCTGGGTTTGATCCCCAGCATGGCAAGGAAAGAAAAAGAAAAAGGAAGGAAAGAATAATTGATTCTATCCATTATGCTTGGGCTGGGGTTTGGCCTCAGTTGGTAGAGTCCCACTCTACACTCTCTGAGGCCCTGAGTTCAATCCCCAGAACTACAAAAATGAGAGAAAGATGTGGCAATTCACTCCAGAAGTAATACCAAAGAAATCAGCCACTGAAAATCCTATGAATAGCAAAGAAGAACTGAATTAGTGTTGGGCATGACACAGTGTCAGGGAGTGTTTCGTTTTGTTGTATACAGGATCACTATGAGTTAGACTTGATGGCACCTAACAATAACAACAAAAACACTTATACATGACTCTAATCAAATGAAAAACACTGGAAATTATGCTCAAGTGTTTCATGAGTAACAAGAGTTAAAGTGTGGGTCCAAAGTTACCCAAACAAATACTGTTATTTTATATATAAATCAGAAATTGCTAAAGTTAAAAATGGCCTACATCACCTTAGGATTTTTATTGGGGGGATTTGAACAAATGTGAAGTGCACCTATACCTTCACTAAAATGACACTTTATTAAGATGATTTAAAAGGAGATGGATGAAACTCTTAATACCTTAAGAAACCAATTAATGTGTTTAATTGCTCTTAGCTTTTGATATCAAATAATGTAACTACTTTGTCCAGATAAGTTTTGGGTAACTGGAGGGCGAAACTGCTATTTTCTTACTGCCTGGTGGTTATTCCTCACTTATCTTGTATTTTCTTTTCTCTCAAACAGGATCTGAAAGCATTACAAATAATTTATTTATTTATTTATTTATTGCAATACTGGAGGTTGAACTCAAGGCCTTGCCCCTGCATGTTTTGTAATTACTGGACCACTGAGCTGCACCCTCAGCCCATTTTTTTTTTACTTTTTGAGACAGGGTCTCGCTAAGTTACACAGACTTCCTCTGGCCTCGAACTTGCGATCCGCGATCCTCCTGCCTCCACCTCCCGAGTCACTGGGATTACACGTGTGTACCACCTCACCTGGTACAAATAATTTTATATTTTTCAAAGGGCCCAAATCAGTAACATTCTTTTCATCCCTATTTCTCACACTTCTATTATTTTAACCCTTTTCTTTATAAACCACATTTTTCCTTATCATAACCCATCATCTTATTTTACCTTTCTGTTATTATCTTTACCTAAACATTTCTTTTAAATTTTTCCTAGATTTTCTTATCTTCTCAAACCTAGTTTCCTTTTGATTCCTTTTGATCTCTTTCTGCACTTCCATGACTACTACCACCTATAAGTATCCCCTAAAGTTGTTTGCCTTTAGGGGGTTATTGCGGGGGTTACAAAAATTGAAATAAAAAATAAAACATAGTTTATTGCCATCAATAAATATTTTCTAGAGTTTGTACTGGGCCACCAGTATAGTGTATTTACCAGGGTAAAGTGTCTTCTAATTTCTTAGGAAAAGAAGAATTTATGAAAATAATTATAATAGAGCATTTCATATGTGCATAGTACTACACTAAGAGCTCTGCATACTACTACATTTCACTTAACCTTCATTAAGACCCTCTATCATTCACCTTTTCAGATCAGACAGGCTTAGTTGTAGTCTCAATGCAGTTAATTAAGTCACATAGGAATTAAGAGATGGTATTCAAAATCAGAAATGACTGATTCTAGAATGTTAGACATTAACTAGTCTCTACTGGCTGGGTTTTCTAGTTATTCTTTACTTGAACTATTAGAAGAAGTAATAAGTTTTCTGGTCAAAGTATTTAGTAACATTAATATTAAATTGCCTGCAGCTGTACCACTGTGGCATCTGATCCCATCAGATCTCAGAAGCTAAGCAGGGTTGGGCCTGGTTAGTACTTGGATGGTAGACCGACTGGGAATACCAGGTGCTGTGGGCTTGGGAGAAGGATCCTGCAACCCATTCCCCCTAATACCACAATCCATTTCCCCCAAAACCTATCAGCCATTGAAAACCCTATGAATAGCAGAGAAGGAGTAACAATACTGTTTCACCTGTCATACATAGGGTTGCTGTGAGTCAGACACTGACTCAATGGCACCTAACAATAATAATATTAAATTAGTATATAGGTTAATACAACTTTAACTGGCTTTATGTTTTACTATAAAACCTATAAAATACAACAGGATACTAACAAGTCCTCCTTGTGATTTTTTAATTTGTATTTTTATAGCTACATATGTGTAATCCGTTTAATGAAAGTATGCTATTTCAATGTAACATACTGACTGAAATTTAATTACCTAGATTATGTACCTAGGTTTACAGATGATTCGTGATTATACTGTTTCGTCAAAAGCATGCAAATTTTTAAGAAATTCTTAAATCAGAAATTGTTTTTTCACCATTTTCTAGAAAAAATACATTTTCTCATTAAGAATATATATCTTAGAAAAGGGCATGAAACATGAATAATAATATGAATATGTATTTAAGTTTACTAGTTCATTATTGGTTAACTTTAGGACAAAAAAGTTCAATATTTTTATGTGTTAGAAACATGGAAACCCAAAGATTCATTCTCACATCCAAAATGCCCCTCAGAATAGTCACAGAATTTCCAATACCCAATAAATGTTTTTCCCTGAATTTTATATTCTCACTTACCGTCTAAAGTAGTAAAATCTACAAAATACTGGTGAGTGAGTTGGTTCTTCTCCTTTTTTACTGCGAATAAGTCTACATTCTCTGCACTTCTGTAAATTAGGCCCTATCTCACAGCAGGAATCATCCTGTAAAAAAGATTCTCCAGTTTGCTTCAGCTTCTTGACTTTTCGCCAGTCTTTTAATACTGAACGAGGAATGCCAGCTGTAAAATTAGTGGGAAATTATTAGCAAGATTATGTTTTATAGAAAAGTATACTCCTTGAGATGAAATTCAAGACAATTATATGTATACAACTGTGACAATACATTAAGATTGTGAAGCCCACACAGCACTTCTGTTTACTTGCTAACCAAATTCTACTAACCAGATGAATGAGACTCTCTATGTTAGTATACTGGAAATGCAGACCTTGAGTGCATTTCCCAGATGACTGAATTCTTTACTACACATTAATATTCATGTGTGCAAGAGCATATGAGAATAATTTGTATTTTGTACATTTATAACTAAAAAAAACTCCTATAAAGAAACCATCTTTCCCTTATTATATAATACCCTTCCATTTGATACCAGCATATTGAGGTAGCAGTACCTTTTAGAAAAATAAAAGGGATTTTAAGAAAAACAAATAAATATATAGTATTAATATAGATCTTTTTAACTGATGGAAGTTGAAAAAAAATGTATCAGGCTAGGCATGGAGGCTTGTATCTGTACTCCTGGCTATTCAGGGGACTGATACAGGAGGATCACTTGAGCCCAGCAATGTAGGGCCAGCTTTGGCAACTTCATCTCTTAAAAGAGATATAAAGAAAAAAACCTCAATTGCACTGAACAGTCTAATATTTGTAGAAAAAACCTATTTACCATTCTTTACATCATTGTTCTAATGTTTATTAGTATGAGCTTAACAAATAAAAGAACACTGGCCCACATAATCAGTAAGTCATCTATACAGCAGGAAGAATCTATACACTAGAAAGAATCCAAAGAATGATATACATGAATTAAATTTTGGCTATTAAAAACTACAAAACGTATCAAAGGGCAAGCTATGTTAGGACAGGCATATTAAAAGCATTTATCTTATCTTGTTAATATATCTATACAACAGACATACGTGCTATCAGTCACATTTAAAAAATAAACTGTATTGCCAACCTTGTGCTTTCTAATCATGCCATTTTGTGTATCACAGGCACAACTACTCTCGAGACCAGACACTTCTTGCAGAAGCTTACAGTACATCTCTTGTCCAGAGATCCCATAATTACTGATTTACTGATAGTATGTTGTTAGTTATGTTAGGTGCCGTCGAGTCGGTATCCAACTCATAGCGACCCTCATAGGGTTTTCAATGGCTGGCTGTTTCAGGATTGCCTTGGGAGTGGATTGCCAGGCCCTTCTCCCATTTTTGCGGTGCTGGGAATTGAACTCAGGACCTCAGAGACTGCAGTGCAGTGCTCTACCAACTGAGCTAAATCTTAGCCCCTACTGACAGTATAGAGCAGTATAATTACAGAGAACCACCCATGGTGTTAGGTAGTAGTGTTCAAATTATGGCATAGCCCATTTAAAACTAGATAAAATTATTTTTATCTACTTTTTAAAAGATATTTTAAGTTTTTTTTTTTTTTTTTGAGATAGAGTCTAAGTGGTACAGGCTACCTCTGGCCTTGAACTTCTGATCCTCCTTCCTCAGACTCAGGAGTTGCTGAGATTACAGATATGAGCCAGGACACCTGGAAAAACTGGGTCCAATTATTTAGTACTTCTAGGATTGCTACTTAACTATTTACAATTACCTTTTCCCTTCCGTTTCTATCTGAGGGCAAGGAGTCATTTGGCTTAATTAACTGAAGACACAAAATATGTGTACACACACGCACACATACACACAACTTATGATATAAATATGTTTTCAGAAAGCTTATAAAAAAGATGTTATTTCCTCTACTGTGTAAGACAGATATTTTCTATGGACTATAAAAAAGTCAGAGCTTCTGGAAGTCAGAATAAACAACAGAAATGTCACATTACTGACAGCATTTTATTTGGCACTTTTAACCATTTACTTTTTAATTCATTATACTAGAATGAAGTAAATGTGATTTTTCTATTATTGACTAGGAAATAACTTTAAATAATATGCTTTTAATTCCAGCTAATGAAAAAGTTCAGAGTATGGATTCTTATACCATTGTAAAAAATTTAAACAGTACTATAAAAAAAAGATATTTCAAAGTAATTCTTAATTATGTGACATGAAATAGGCATTTTTAAGGTTTTTTAAATTTTTTACTTTTGGTACTGGGGGTTGAACTCAGGGCCTTGCGCTTGCATGCTCTGCAAGCCACCGTGACTGGCCTACATTTTTAAGTTTTTTAAAGAATGAATTACAAGTACATTCATATGGAGAGCTTTAGATATTATAATTTTTCCTTCTAGACTATGCCACACATGACTGTAATGCTACCTTCTTTTATGAATTTCTTATAATAGTATTTGCACAATAAATAAAACTTCATCTTTTAATTCTATATATCTAATTTACTGGCACTATCTAAAATGTAAATGTTTGAGATTAAGATTCTAAGTTAACAAAAATACCTAACTCAGTGCTACCTTCATACAGTAACAACCTTTTCAACCTTAGTTCTCTGTTGGAAAATCGAGAAATAGCTACTACAGCGACAGAAAACAGGGAAGAAAAATAAGAGACAAATACATGTTAGTTTTTGATTTCTTATACACCATCACCTTAAAAATATTCTTGTATATGTAGAAGTTAATTCTGATTATAGTTAGCCACTAATTCTTTTATATCATAGGATTTATGTTTAAATTTGGTGGACAATTTTTGGTCATAAAATATATGTAAAAATTAGTGATGGAAAAATAGCCAACTTGTAATTATTTAAAACAAAAGGCAGCAGATATAAAGACATTCTAAAACACTAGATAAAACAAAATTTATTGTATCTTGCTGTAAGATATAGTACAAAACACACTATATGTGTTATATGTGCATAAAATATGTAATTACACATGTACAGTAGTGTATTTAATCATTACATCCTTGAAGTGCAAGCCTAATGCACTCTTTAAGTTCACCATAACTGATGACAACCCCACTAAACATTGAGAAGAAAAAAGTCACATTTAATCCACGAAGTAGACTGTCTTACATGGGTTCAGAAATTCCTTGACTTATGAAAACTCCCAAAGTGAAGAACTTTTCTATATAGCCCAGAACAAAACCAAATCAACTCTGCCCCTTATTAACAGATGGCATTTAATAGTCACTTAGTATTACTTTGGACTTTTGAACAAATAGGACTTTAAGCAGCCTTTCTAAAACTAAATGTTAGTTACCAAGTAGAGAAGATTTGACCAAGCACTACAACCCAAATGGGGAAAAAACCAAAAATACTGTTCCCCTCAAAAAACAAACAACAAAAAAACCCAGTATTCATTTTAGCCACAATCTCTGGACTCTTACTTAAAAACATGTATATTCAGTCTCAAGATGAAAAGAATTTTGTACTTCATTTAATTTTATAAACTTAACCTCAGAAAAGTTTCCTAAGTGTTAATAAAAATTGGATGGCACCTATCTCTTCTCTGCAAGTGTAACTCAAGAATCTGAATACCCAACACCAAAAGAAATGTTACACATGAGATAGAAGAGAAGCAATTATTGACCACTAAGCCTACTATAAGGAATTCATTTGGGGAAGAGTAAGGAGAACACATAGTAAAAAGCAACACTGTATATAATCCAATATTCAAATAGCAGGTATTCTTCCTTGTCAATCTCCCTCTCTGTCTTCTGTCTATACTTGCATTTCAGTCTGTCAGTCTCTCTGTCTCTAGTTGAGCTTGTCCTTCAGTTCTTTCACTCTCTGACTGTCCTTTTCTATGAGTCCATCCTCCTGCTTTTCTCTCCTTCACTTGGCCTCTGGTTTCCACACAGGCATGTGGGAAAACCTCATTCTGTGAAAAGGCATAAATAGAAGCCTTCAAGCATCCAAGCGCTTACAAAAGGACTTCTTGAGCATCCACATTGTCGCAGACATTTCATATAGTGTATGTGGATGAATATAGAGATAAAATAAACTTAAGTGCTTTCTGCATTGTGCAACATACCTACAAAGAAATAAGCAAACTGAGAAAAACTACTTCAGAAGACATATAGAAACATTCTGTAGTGAATATTACTGATAAATATCACTTATTTTGTCCAGTTGTAGCCATAAGGGAAAATATAACTATTACCAGTTTTGATGCATTTACTTCTCCTAGTACTGAGGAGTTCAATCCAGGGCCTTGTGCATGCTAGGCAAGTGCTCTACCACTGAGCCACATCCCCAAGCCCCCTTCTTTTTATTTTTCGACAAAGCCTAGCCAAACTGTGCAGGCTGCCTCTGGCCTTAAACTTGGAATCCTCCTGCCTCAGCCTAACATGTAGCTGGGATTATAGATGTGCACCACAGCACCTGACTTTGAAGTTCTTTGAATATAGAAATAAACATACAAAACCAAAAGTCTCTCCCTTTTATTAACTTCTACCCATAGTCAATAATTATTTGAATAGCATTATTAAATAGATGGCAATTTCAGTAAGTTTACAATTTTGTCACCTGATAAGGATAAGATATGGACCATAGTCATACTGCTTGCTCTTAAGTAGTTCTTTTCCAGTAATGTGCCTAAAAATAAGTAGGATTTCTTTTTGAATTGAATCTTGTTATAAATATCTTAGCTAATATTAGAAATCTATTTTTGATTTGATAGCCAGAGCTGTATTTTAACAGTTCTTAGAAATGGTCAAAATTATGAGCAACTCCTAAATTACATACTTGGTTACATATATTACCTACGATAGTGCTAGGTAAAATATTATTTCTACAAGTCTCTTAAAAATTGAAGGTTAAGTCCACTATCACTTCCTCCTGTAGGTACTTGTACAGTGTAGAAATGAGGTATAAAGACAAAGATACCCTTTAAGGCACTCATCTTTGCAGAACTACACCATTACTAAAAGGATATTCAGTCCATTTTACCTGAGATAAAATTAAGTTCTTTACTTACCACTATTACTGTTGTTCTGCAACTTCAATTTACTTTTTTCTTTGGCATTCCTGCTGAGAACTCCATTGGGTTTCAAGTCTTCTTCTATTTCACCTTTTCTCTTCTGTAAGTCATTCTGCTTCTTTTTGTAAGTTGGCTTAGGTTGCCTTTTAGTCCTTTGCTCTGACTTGCTTTCACTTTCATCTGAATCTCCACTGTCGGAGCCAGATTCATAACTTCTTTTGGCTTTTCTCCTATTGATTTTATCATCTTTTACAAATTTATCCACTATGATTTTACTATCTACATTATTTTGTATATCGTTAGATGTAGAGGCTATTAAGTTGACAGAACATGGCTTAATAATTTCTGATACAGAATTCCCTGAATTTTCCATTTTATTAGTATTTTTATCTTCTTCTGAATGTCTAGTAAGCCAGGCCTTTTTCAGTTTAGTATGGTAGTTTGGTTGATTTGTCTGGGATGCATGCCCATTCCCTACAGTGTTTCCTTTGTTACTTGTACTACAGATTACAGTGCTATCCAAGGGAAGAGACGCTGAAGCTGTCTGATTTTTCACGGCATTAAGCTCAGCCTCATTGACATTACTATTTTTATACTGAGCTGCAGCCAATGCTGCTTTGTGCTTTTTTAAATGGATAAAATCAGTTATGCCTGAGATGCCAGAGCTGGTCTGAACAGTACTTCCTGTCTTACTACTGGCTAGGGTAACTGGAACTGCGGTGCTGACCTTGTATTCTTGTGTTTGAGCCACTGACTGACTAACAGTTTTTGAAGAAGTACATTCTGAGGAGGTAGAAGCCAAAACGGTATTTGATATAGAGTAAATTACTTCTGAACCTCCCCAGCTGGAAACACTAGTGGTAGTGGCAGCAGATGTAAATACATCTGTTTTGGTATTACATACTGTATTTATACCAGACATAACTGAAGTAGAAACACTGCTGTGGGAGACACCCTCAAAGTTTTTTTCAGATTTTGTGTGAGCATTGTCTAAATTCACATTTGGTGTAATGATTCTTCCAGTCTCTCCAGCTTCTGCTGGTTTGAGGCGGTCAGTTTTGTTTGCCCCAGCTGAAGATCTTTCACTAACTCGATCTTTAGAAATTAATGGCACACTATCAGTTTTTGTACTAGAAGGTGGACGCACAATAACAGATGCCACAGCAGCCTGTAACTTTCCACTGCTTTTCTCCACATGCCATTCAGCTTTCTCTTTGCTGAGGTTATTATTAGATCTCCACATTTCTGTCAAACTCTGTTCAGAAGAACTCTTTAAATTTGCCTGAGAGTCTTTGGGCTCAGGAATTAGAGTTGGAGGCTTCTGTGATTCTTGAACTTTCCCACCAGCATTTACTGGCATCACTGGCGTTAAAGTTGGAGGCGACAGGCTACTGTAGCTGCTTTCTTTTCTTTCCAAACTATGATGGATTGGTGGGTGAAATACTGGTGCTCTATGTAAAGCAGGCATACTGCGGAGTGTATTTGTAGAAGAAACTGTCAAATGGGTAGGACTCCTACAATCATTTCTGAAAGTTGTCACTGAGTGAGATGCGATCTGATGAGGAAGATGGTCTGGTATCTTGCCAACTAAACTTTCACTTTCTGGTTGGTGTTTAATCAAAGGTGGAGGCTTTGAAAGAGATGGTATATATGAAGTCAGATTCTGAGGATTAGCTGCTGATGCAAGGGTATTATTACTCTGTTTTTCTGTGTAAATATTTGAAACCTCTTTGGATGGATATGATCTTGGTGGTTCGTTGACTACACTATTGGACAATGTAGTAAAATAGTTACTTTGGGGCAAACTCTGAGGCACTGAGTGCTTCATTTTATAAAGCTCTGATACTGAGCGTTCTACATCTTTATCTTGTTTGATGATATGGCTTTTAGGACTAGAAGATGATGATGCTACTCTGGAATAGTTCTCTCTCTCACTCTCAAGCCCCTTGATTTTAGTTGTAAAGGGAGCAACATCAATACTTTCTTGAAGAATTCGACGATGTTCCTCCTTATATTTGTTTAATCTCTCTCCAGTCTCATGAGATTGCCTCTGTAACTGATTTAATACTGGATCCACAAAATGCCTATGCAAGTGACAATCTTTCCCAGTCTGTGACCTATTCAGATCTAGGTCATTTTTTGCTGATGTGGATGCAACAGACCGTAATGGTTCCATAAAAGCTTTCCTCTCCAATTCTCTACAAAAAAAAAAAAAAAAAAAAAAAAAAAAAAAAAAAAAAAAAAAAAAAAAAGACACAAAGATTTCTGTAATTCCTTTTTTTTACAAAATACAAAGATAATTTCTGTGCAATATTCTGTTATGAAAATAAAAGTATCTTTGTATGTACTCCGTATCAAATAAATTAGAATGTATTATCAATATAAAAACAACAGTGTATCTACAAAGTCTAGTTTTAGACACAGCTTAAAAAGTAAATTAAGAAAATTATGAAACACAAGGTATTTGTAAGTTCTAAGCATTGGTGAACTTACTCTTTATGGTGATCTACTAAAGTTTTTGCCAATGGTGGACTGGAATGCGCTGTAATTTTAAGAGGTCTATGAGGTTCTGCACTGGAAGGTCTGACAGGAATGTGACTAAGTAATCCAATACCATCTGCTGAGGTCACAGGAGTAGGCTGGTGTAACCAAGGACTGGGAGAATTCTATTAAAAAGAATGTAGACTTTAGTTACTAGAAAAAGCTAAACTTGGTATTACAAAACTTTAATAAAAGCATATTTATGAAACCTATGATTTTTTTCCTAAATGAATCTGATGAGAAATAATTCCATTGTTTAATAAACATTATGTTTTTTTCTATCTTGTGCAGAAAACTAATCAGTAATAAAATAGTAATTTCCACAAATTTATTCTTTTAGTAAAAGCAGATCTTGAAATCAGCCTTTAACGTACTATAAATAATGCCCACAGAACCTAATTTATATAATTTCCTAAGACTCTTAACACCAAAAGCTAGCAGCAAAACCAGAATGTTATTCTTAAAATATATTTCATCAGAAACAGAAATTACAATCAAATGTACTTGCCAATCTGTGTTGTCAAAAATATTCAACATTCATTTTTGGCAGTACTTGGGGTTCAACCCAGGGCCTCACACATTCTTTGCAAGTGCTCTACCACCAAACTGCACCTCCAGCCCATTTTTCACTCTTTTTATCTTTTCACAGAGTCTCACTAAGTTACGCAGGCTGCCTCTGGCCTCAAACTTGTGATCATCCCACCTCCTCCTACTGAGTAGCTGTGATTACCGGAGTGAGCCACTGTGTCCAGCTAAAAATAATAAACTTTTTCAATGTAATAATTTACTTAGAATTGCTGCATCATTACAGTTTGCAAGCTTAAGTATTTTATTGCACTATAAGCTATAAACATGGTTGGACCATTAAGTTTAGAGTTGTGGAGTTATAACAAAGTTAATTTTTTCTATGTAAATATGTTGCCTGTCTCATAATTATGTGGTGACGATGA
Source organism: Pedetes capensis (assembly GCA_007922755.1). Lineage (NCBI taxonomy): Eukaryota > Metazoa > Chordata > Mammalia > Rodentia > Pedetidae > Pedetes > Pedetes capensis. The sequence goes on from VMDO01005363.1 coordinate 97,770, forward strand.
CCTCTGTGTTGTGCCATACAACTAATTACATGCTTAAGGATTTTTTCTATACTATGACTTACTGGCATTCTTCCAGAGCATGCTTTTTAAATCGAAAGACAAGGTATTTTTAAGTTCTAAGCTTTATTACTCTTTATGGTTACATCAGTCAAATATCAGGAAAATTCAACCTGCTTTGGTTTTAACAAAAAGAGTAAGTTTTATAACTCAAAATGACAACGCAAAGGCAGTGTGATAATCACTCCAAAGATAAACTGTTGTAAAATTACTTAGAGTAAAAACATACAATATAGGCATAAACCTCAGGAGAAAAATGCATAATTGTGTACACAATTATCAATATGATACAAAAGGTTTTAATTCTACCAGATTCAGCAATCTTAAATTGCAATCAATTATGGCAATGATAACTAACAGGTTTTGCTGTATAAAATATCATCCAAAATAATTTCCTATAAGGCCTTGTGCTTGTATTTTTTTTTACTTTGATCACAAATATGAGGGCAAGAGATCCTCATTTTTGTTCAAAATGTTATTTAAATTTATTCCTTCAAACAGGGCATGGTGGTCATGGTGGTACATGCCTGTAATCTCAGGCCAAGGCAGAAGAATTCTGAGTCTGAAGTCTGCTGGGGCTACACAGGGAGACCCTGGCTCAATAAACAAATGCATTTATTACTTCAGGTTAAATTTTACATGAATAAATGAAAACTGGTAAGTCTGCTTTTAGTTTAGCATTTTTATGACTATTGAAACATGTTCTTATAAACATGAAGGCTAGCCGGGCACAGTGGCACATTGCCTGTAATCCCAGCAGCTCGGGAGGCAGAGGCAGGAGGATCTCAAGTTTGAGATCAGAGGCAGTCTGTGTTACTTAGCGTGACCCTATCCTGTCTCAAAAAGTAAAAAAATAAGTGAGCTGAGGGTGCAGATCAGTGGCACAGCACTTGCAAAGCATGCAAGCACAAGGCCGTGGGTTCAAAACCCCAGTACCAAAACAAACAAACAAACAAACCATGAAGACTAAACAGCATTGACATAGCCAAATAATGCTCCCTTCAAAGCTATTTCTAACAGTCACTTAGATCTATTTTCCAGAATTTGGAACTATGGAAGATGACTCAAGTCTATTTGCCGGTTCTTAGCTTTTCTATGTTGCTCTAGCCTATCCTTATGCAGATGTATCCACACTCATGACACATGAGAGTAAATGATCAGAGAAAGTATACTAGGTACTTGAGTCAACAGGCCTGCTTTCAATGATAGCAAAAAAGATGAAGTGATTAGTAATTCTTAGACTACATAATGTACGAATTCGTGTATGACTTTATCACAAGATCAATGGCACCATACAGAATGGAAATGGAACAGGGCATGGAAGTACATACCTATAATCCCAGCACTGATGAGGCTGAAGCAGGAAGATCACCAAGTTTAAGATGAATATGGGCTACATATCAAGTTCAATGTCAATCTGGGATACTTAGGGAGGTCCTATCTCAAAATAGAATAAAATAAAACAAAAACAAAAACAAACAAACAAAAACAGAATGGAAATGGGAAGGTTGTGATTTATGAAAGCACAATTCTAGAACTGAGATCTTGCCAACATTAAATGTGCCAAAGTTGGTACAAAATAAAATGTAAAGATCACTGTTAACTTCATTAAAGAAGGCCAAAGCTCATGTGAAGGTAGAGGTAAAAGGAACTGATGTTAGCAATGGTAATAAATTATAAGAAACATCCTTCTAATTTTTAGAACTCTATCTTGTACTGCCTGCAGCCATACCACTGTGGCATCTGATCCCATCACTTCTCGGAAGCTAAACAGGGTCTGTCCTGGTAGGTACTGGAATACCAATAGAGATGTTTCAACAAACAGATGCAGCTCTAGAAGTGCTAACATGTTTATGACAACAAATTTGGAAAACAGCCACCTGGCCAACTGACTGGAAAAGATCCATATTTGTACCTATTCACAGAAAGGGGGATCTAACTGAATGTGGAAACTATCAAACATTATCACTAAAATCACACACACAAGCAAATTTACTAAAGATCATTCAAAAGCAACTGCATCAGTATATAGATAGGGCATTGCCAGAAAACCAAGCCAGATTCAGAACAGGGTGGGGAACCAGGGACATCACTGCTGATGTCAGATGGATATCAGCAAAAAGCAGAGAGTATCAGAAAGATGTCTATGTTTTATCGACTATGCAAAAGCATTTGACTGTGTGGATCATAACAAATTATGGATGACATTTTGAAAAATGGGAATACCAGAGCACTGAATTGTACTCATGAGAAACCTGTACACAAACCAGAAGGCAGTTGTTTGAATAGAACAAGGAAACACTGCCTGGTTTAAAGCTGAGAAAGGTGTGCCTCAGGGCTGTATACTTTCACCCTATCTCTTCAATTTATATGCTGAGCAAATAATCTGAGAAGCTGGACTTTGAGGAAGAACGCAACATGAGCATTGGAGGAAGACTCCTTAACAACCTGGGTTATGCAGATGACACAACTCTGCTTGCTGAAAGTGAAGAGGATTTAAAACATTTACTGATGAAGATCAAAGAACACAGCCTTCGGTATGGATTGTGACTAAACATCAATCAAACAAAAATCCTTACAACTGGGTCAGTATGCAACTTCACAATAAATGGAGAAAAGATTGAGGTTGTCTGTGATTTTGCTTTACTTGGTTCTACAGTCAACACCTGTGGAAGCAGCAGTGAAGAAATCAAAAGATGCATTGCTTTGGGAAAAGCTGTGGTAAAAGATCTGTTTAGAGTACTGAAAAGAAAAAAATGTCCCATTGAAGACAAAGGTGTGCCTGACTCATGCCATGATATTTCAGTCACACCATATGGTTGTGAAAGTTGGACATTGAACAAGGGAGACAGGAGGGGAATTGGTGCTTTTGAATTATGGTGCTGGAGATGAATATTGAATATACCATGGACTGCCAACAGATCTGCCGTAGAAGAAGTGCAACCAGATTGCTCCTTGGAAGCAAGGATGGCTAGACTGCCTTCTACGTTATTTTGGACAGGTAGTCAGGAGGGACTAATCCCTGGAGAAAATAAAAACATGTTTGGGAGAGTTGCAAGTCAATAAAAAAAAGGAAAAATCTTCTACCATATGGATTGACACAATGTTTATGACAATGGGCTTAAACACAAATAAGATCACATGCCTGGCACAGAATTGGAGAGTGTTTCATTCCGCTGTACATAGGGTCGCTATGAGTTGCACTCAACTCGATGGCACCTAACAACAACGTCTTGCACTACCAACTATTAGGTGCCTCTAACCATCAATATCATCCATCACAACTTGGGACTCGTAATTGCAGTCTATGTCATCACTGCCACCCAAAATATGATCTCTTCAGACAAATTTTTGGCACAACTACCACCATCCTTACATCTACTGGCATTACCAATGGTATAGGTAAACAATATCATTCCTGAAGTAAACGAGAAATTCACATCTTACAAATTATTTCTCCTAAAATATCTACTGAGGATCTTGCCCAAACTCCAAAAATATGACATTAAGGTATTAAAAATAGGTATCTTCATTGCACTATTCAAAATGGCTAAGCAATGTTGACAGAGGAATGGATAAAGAAAATGTGGCAGGCTGATAATAAAGGCCAGTGGTACAAGGGAGAAAAAAGGCAAAAAAAAAGAGGTGGCATGTACATACACACATATACACACACATAATATGCAGTCTTAAGAAGGAAACCCAATCTCATGAGTCAATGTGGATGAACTTCAAGGACATGTTAAATGAAATAAGCCAGTAAGGAGAAAACAAATATTATATAACTCTACCCACATGAAATACCTAAAGTACTCAAACCTACAGAAACAAAAAATACGGTTGCCAAAGGAGAATTAAACTGCCTAATGGTTACAGTTCTGGTTTTACATGAAAAAGTTCTAGTGCTCTGCTGTTCAACAATACTTGACTTTACTGATCCATATACTTGAAAATGGTTAAGATGATAAATTTAATATTAAGTCTTTTTAACTACAAAAACCAACCAAACAAAAGGCATTAAAAACACATCTGCGGGCAGAGGATACTTGAAGAGCATCTGAGCTACACAAAGGACTAACTAGTCACCCATTCCTTCACTTTTATATTGAGTTGGTATTGCCCTTGCTAGCCATTTCTTAGTATAAAATGAATCTGCTAGCAAAACCACATAGTCCTTGAAGAAATAGGAGCCTTATACCAGCAATACTGTTAGGCAGAGGGAACCATAGCTGTAACTTCCCCACATACTGGGAGTCTTCAACCTCAAGCAAACAAGAAGCATTGAGAGTCACACCTTCTAATGTATCATTAACATAATGCCTTTAGCTATTCAGGGGTAATATAATGATTTGTTTTAAACAATAATTTGATAATACATATTTAAAAACCTCAACTGTTGTCAGGCAGTGGCGCACGCTTGTAATCCCAGCACATGCCTGTAATCCTGACGATTTGGGAGGCGGAGGCAGGAGGATGCAATTTTGAGACCAGAGGCAGTCTGCATAATTTAGCGAAACCCTATCTCAAAAAAAGTAAGGGAAAAGAAAAATAAAAAGGGCTGTGAGGTGCAACTCGCTGGTACAGCTCTTGCAAAGCACACAAGCATGATACCTTGGGTTCAACCCCCAGTACCGCACCAAAAACAAAAAAATGGCAACCATTTTACACAAAATTTGACCCAGAAATTTCACTTCTAGGAATTTAACCGAGTAAAATAGTGATACAGACCACAAATCTAAGTCTATAATAGGTACTACACTCTAGTAAGTTTTACTTTTTTAATCCTTTATGAATAGGCTTTTGAGATTTGTAATTCTACTGTTCTTAAATGATTAATCATCTGGAAAAATGACTGAAAAACTGCAATACTGAAAAGGACCTATTCATGTTTATTAAAAAATATATAAGCAAATCAGTGTCACTTACCCTCCTTAATGAAGCTTCAGCATTAACTGCATTTTCTGGGTGAACCCATTTAGAAGAAGGCAGACTAAGTCCTGAGTATGCATGTGTTCCATTTGGATATTGCCAAATAATTGGATAAAGTCCAAGCTGATTATATGAAGCGGAAGGATGGGCTTGTCCAAGAAGATGAGGTGACTGGTGCTGTAACAACTGTTGCTGTTGCTGGTGTGCTAATGCTAGGTGGCTCAAGCTGCTGGCATGAGCACTCTCTAGGCGTGGGTGGCCACCAAGTAAGGTGGCAGGAGGCACTCCAGGTAACACAGCGGGAAGTAAATGAGGGTGATGAACAGAATGGTGAGGAGCACTAGTCAGTGGGTGAGTGTTAATGGTAGGTAATGGAGTTTGACTGGATGAACCGGCTAGTAAGTGGGGTGCAGGAGTTAAGGCAGGATGATGGGTACCTGGATTTAAACAGGTTCTATGGGATGAGGAATGAAGAGGGAAAGGATGCTGGCTTAAGAAAGGTGATATATGATTAGCTCCTGTTTCTGACCCAATAAGAGCAGGATCTCTATAAACTGTGAAGTGCTCATTTTTATCAATGATAAGAGGGCTCTTTGTAGCATCCAATGTACTACCTCGAGTAGGAACTGGATGAAAACTGCATCTCGACAACTCATATTCTATCTTATTTGCCAGTCTTCTTTCACCAGTAGATTGACTGTTTACAAAAGTGGTCTTAGACTTTACAGCATCAGAACAATGGGTAATTTTGGGTTTAACTTCAGGTGAGGAATTGGATTTTGTCTTCTGAGCATCTACTGAAGTATTTAGTTTAGATTTTACAGTCTGTGGGGGTGGACTTTGCTTATGCAGCTTATCCTCTGTGACAGAAACTGCACTTGAAGACTTATAAGAGACATACTGATTTTTCTCTCTTTCCATATCCAGGCGATCATTTCCTGAAGAAGTATTTACAATACTTGACTGGGTTAAATCCACTTTAACTAAATCACTGACCCAGCTCTGGTCAGAATCTTGTTTTGCTGTTTCTAAGTATTTTGCATTTGAAATTGAATGTTTTGAATCACTAACATTAGGATCCATTTTCTCAAGTGTCTGGAAGTTAAATGTATTTGAGTTTTCCTGAGCCACCCTTTCTGAATTAGTGTCATTTGTAATGTCAATAACACATTTTGGTGTGGGTGTTCTGGATACAAACTTCTCCTTTGGTAATAATTCCACTGTATGTGTGTTTTCCACATTGCATTCTTGAAGAACTAAATCATTAGGAGCATGATCAGCAAGTGTGGCCTCTTCTGATGAATGGATTATCATTTTTTCTTGAAGGTGGGTGTCAGCAGACTTCCGTTTCTCTCCTTCTTCATGTTTTTTATCTTCCTGTATTTGATTCCAGGGAGGCTGGATATCTATTAGTGTCTCCTCTCCTGCCTTCTCACAATTCTGGGATTTTCCTTCTTCTCCATTTATCTTTGAAGTATTTCTATTTTTCAACTCATTCTCTGCCCTTTGCTCTGAGGAATTATCAATTATTCTCTTATTTGAATTTTCTGAGTCACTGCTCTCAGAAAAGTCTGAAACATTGTCAGTTCGCAATCTTTTCACATTTAGTTTCTTTTCATCTTCTTCAGGTTTCCTTCTTTTATTCAACACGTGTTTGTTTTTACCTTTAGAATTTTCTGTAAGATTAAAAAAAGAGCAATTCTAGTTTTCATAATTAATACTAAATAAGCATTTTTAAATGTATTTTTATTTGTTCTCATTCTTAATAAAAAAAGTGGTCCCTACCTCCTCGTGATATATAATCACATTTTTCCTCCTTCATCTTCTCTTCATCTGGTATACTACTATCTGAGCCCTTCCTCTTACTTGGACGGATATTCCTTTGTTGCTGTTGCTGATGTGTATTCTGTTTTGGTACAGCAGCTTGAGAGTTCATTGCTGGTCTGGGACTATTTGCTTGAGCACGCGTATAATGACCCTAAAAATAACCAATTAATAATGATTATTACTATCTGATTTAAATAATTTGAGGGAAAATATTTTCTAAAAATCCATTGTTAATAACATACATACGTGAATAGCGTTGATATTTTGATTGGCACGAGACCTGCGTCGTGATGTAATGCCAATATTTTCACCTTTTAATAAAGAGTGAACAACATCATCTAGAAAGGTCATTTGAACCATAGAAGGATCGACATTCTGTGGTTCTAGTACCTAATCCATGACACAAAACAAAAACAAAAATTAAATCCAATGAGCTAATCACTGTGATATCTGGTACTTATTTATTTCTTTACTTAGTAGAAATGTTTAGAAATCAGTTTGAGATCTCTAATTTATAACATACTATCAGGCTTCCAAAATTCATCTCAATAACTAAAGATATAATTACCTTTTTAAACTTTCTTTTGCACTTGCCATAAAACCTACCAACAATGTAATTTGATGCAAGAACTACATGTGTGCTGAAAGTTTTGACTACTGAAAAGAAACCACTTGGGAAATCTTTTTATTACTAAAGAAAAAAGAAAAATTGAGACTTTGAGAAAATTTTAGCTAACCTAAGGATTAAACAGAGACTAATAAATTAAAAGAGTGTGATGCTTCCATTTCAGGAACTGATTTTATCAATACTGAAATAAATTTAACATCACCATCACCCTGACTTGCAGTGACCTCTACATAGCATCAGATACATTTAAACATCAGATACATTTAAACTTATTAGGATTATTATATGACTAAAAATGCTGCATATGAAATTTAGTATCACGCCGCTAACGTACTTTTAGAAGGGCACAGATTATTTACACTGTAAAAATTTCTTTATAAAAATATTAGTTGAGGAGCAACTGGGGTATAGCTCAGTGCTAGGATATGTGCAAGGATACACAAGGTAAGCTTAGCATGTGCAAAGCTCTGGGTTTGATCCCCAGCACCAAAAATTAAGAGTTGAACTATTTACCTGATCATTCATAACGATCATGGTGCGGGTGAAGAGATCATGATGAGTAATTATGCCAGTAAACCACTGGGTGGCAGAGTCTTGTCTGTATACTCTCACTCTGTATCCATTTAAGGAATAAGGACCTTAAAACAACAACACACACACACACAAGAAGTGGGGATATCTTAAACGGAGATATTTTCATTTAGGAATTATCTTTGAGGAGAAACATAAAACCATGTAACATGAATAACATATCCAAAAGACCAGCAGTTTAAAAAGAAGTTTTAGAAGTATATATCTTTTAGAATACATCATTCTAAAGTTATATACAATACTAGACATCTCCTGATTCAATGGAAATAAAAAACTGTAAGTTAAAAAGAATGTTTATGGGATCATGAGTTAGTAAGAAAGAACAAACTGTAAAGTTCTAGTGCTCTAGAATGTAATAAAGTTTCAAAGCTACTTAAGGTTTAGGTAGATAACTGCTTGGCTGAAACAGGTAACTCAGAACTTTTCCATAAGCAAACAAACTACAAAATTTGATTCCTCTGTGATAGTTAAGAAAAGCTGCTAAAAGTTTCAAAATATATTAGCTGGGTATGGTAGCTGAGTATGATTCTCCTCCATTACCCTCCTCACTTTCAGGAGGCTGATGCAGGAGAATCTTGAATTTGAGGCCACTGGGTTAGATAGCGAGACTTTGTCTCAAACAAAAAAGTCTTAAAACACACAGAGATTATTAAATAAATTTATAAAAACAGCACTAATTTAAAAAAAAAGGCATATGGTGTGCTTCTGGGTTAAACTCACCCCACTTTTTTTTAAAGGTTATAGATATCCTTTAGAAAATAAGAAAGGGCCGGGCACAGTGGCGCATGCCTTTAATCCCAGCGGCTGGGTAGGCGGAGGCAGAAGGATCCCAAGTTCGAGACCAGAGGCAATCTGTATAATTTAGCAAGACCCTGTCTCAAAAAGAAAAAAAAAAGGGCTGGGGGTGCAGCTCAGTGGTCCAGCACTTGCAGAGCATGCAAGCGCGAGGACCTTGGTTCAACCCCCCAGTACAAAAAAAATAAAAAGGATTTTTGCTAGGCACTGTGGTGTACACCTATAATCTCAGTAGCCTGAGAGGCTGAAGTAAGAGGATGATGAGTTTGAGGAGAGGGACAGCCTGTGCAACTTACTTATATCATCTCAAAATAAAAAAATAAAGAAGGAAGGGAGGGGCGGGGAGGGGGGAAGGAAGAAAGTAGAGAAGGATTTTCATCTGTATATATTCAGATATGCCTATTAAAACTAAAATCAATGCACACAAGTGGATAGTAGAGATAAAAATTTCTTCAATTCACAGGCACTAAAGAATACCAAATGGTAAAGTTTAACAGGAAAAACTGCTGGATAATAGCATTATATATTAACAATTTACAAAGTGCTTTCAAAATTTCCAAGTGCTTATTTAATTCTAACTTAGGTATTGTTATTTCTTTCATAAAAATCAAGAAAGTGAGATTAACACCGGGTGCCATGGTGTATGCCAGTAATCCCTGCTACTTGAGAGGCTGACGAAGGAGGATCCTGAGTTTGAGGAAAGAGCCTGTCTGTGTAACTTAATGAGACCTCTAAAAAACAAAAAAGGGGTTGGTCGGGGTGCAGCTTACTGATAGAGTATCTGCTTAGTATTTTGATGGCCCTTCATTCAACCGCCCAATACTAGGGAAAGACAAGAAAGACAGGAAGGAATTGTTGTTAGACGTAAAAAAGGAGAGAGTACAGGTTTGGTAGAATTTTAAGTCAAAGACCTGGGATGGAATTTATTTTTCTGATTCCTAGGCTTATGCTCTTACTTCTACTTCTAGATGCAACACACTCAAAATACCAATTAATGTTTTAACACCTACTTGCCAGTGTAAAATTAAAAAAACAAAACAAAACAAAAAAACAACCCATGTCATTATCAGCCTGAAAACAACATATCTATAGAAAATATTACATATGAAGGCTGGGGATGTATCTCAGTGGTTGAGTGCTTGCCTAGCATGTATAAAGCCATGGGTTCTATACCATCATCAACCCCCAATAAAGCATCCCATAAGACCTATAAATTAAATACAATCATCTAGAGAAATGAAGATGTCAATTGGCCATACTTTAAGGGGAATAAGTAAATACTATTCACTAACTACAACCTAGTATACAAACTCTAGTCTTTTCTAATTACAGAAAGAATAAAGCTTCACATTTTTTTCTAAATAATATTGGAAATGCTTACAGAATAATACCAAATATGATCACGTTTTAATTGCCATTAACATGTACACTGCCTTATTCCCGACACTTAACACAATTTGGAGTCTGCCTTGTATACATAATTCTGAGTATCATGGATAGGGACTGTTAATGCCTTAATCTCTCTCTTCCAAGTGTATAAGGAAACAAAAAGATATTTTAAAAGTTAACTTGGTTTCCTCAACAAATATACTGCAAGGAAAGGGAGGAGGATGGGGGAGACAAACTATCCAATAACAATGTATGGACCTTTTAAATTTTTGAAAAACAAAACCTGTTATGACATTTATGAGGCAGAAATTTGAACCTTTCTACCATGTGATATTAAGAAATTAACTTTTTGGCATAATTATAGTATGGTAGCTTGGCTTAAAAATGGGCAAAATAATATGATGTTTCCAATTTATGGAAACCAAAAAGGATGTAGATAAAGCATGATCAGCCAGAGTTTCATAGTTGTTAGGACTGGGAGATAGATGCATGAAAGTTCATGGAGCTAGTTTATTAGTGGGTATATTTAAAATCCTCTGTATTAAAGCTTAATGAATATTTATGTTAAGAAGCATTTAATACTTATGTAAAGCAAAATAGTTATAACTTTGAAATTATAATTCATGTTTGATGGCATGGATATCAAGGCTTGAGAAAAATATGGGAATTTAACAACAAAATTGTATTCTAACATTCAACAACATATCAACAGTTCATGCCATAATGTATTCAATTTCACAAAAAGCTCGTATCTATAATATATATTTTTACTGATATAAAAAGAAATTGCTAGCAATTATAAAATAACACTGGTTTGAAAGTCATGTGTTGTAGATAAATCTGTAACGTAGTAAACAAAGGACACAAAACTAAGACAGTGTTGTGATAATTGCTAAAGAAGGTGCACTGAAACAGGCCACTTTTATCAGATATCAACCAGTATTGTTCAAAGGAAATCAATTGTAGCTTTGGGCAATTCTACTGGAAACAATGCTTCCTTCTCCAGGAAGGACACACCTAAAGCATTCTATAGTATGAGAATTTTCCTATTAACAAAACACCTGTGTGGTTGTAATTTCATGCCATTCATTTAGCCCAAATTAGTTAATAAACTGGTGAAATTATAAACTTCTATCAAAATTATCATGATAGAGCATTTAGTTTCCCCTGGACAGTATATATAGATAACACTGGGCATTCTGTTTATATTACATATAATTGAACAACCGAAGACAAATGATAAGTTGCCTAGCTCCAAAAAATAATAATGCATAACTTCAAAATAGTTACCTTGCATAAAAATCTCCTGAACCTTTTGTTCCTTTACCCAGACTTTCACTTCCTCATGAAGTTGCGGGTTGTCCCTGAGAACTGGGTTTAGGCTGTCTATGTCGTCCTAGAATTATAGATTAAAAGAAAAGGTCCACATTACGCTCTCCTAACATTAATGTTAGAAACTCTCCTCCCTAGTATGTTCTAAACACTTAAGAAAATGCCTTAATCTAAAACCATGAAAAGCACAAATTTGTCAGTTACAGTTCATTTTAGCAACTGCATAACAACAGAGCATGAAAAACTAATCTGTGGTAAGATTTGCTCCTTGACAATGGTGTACTTTAGTCAAAATCTGAAATTCAATAGTGTGTTGTAACTTTTTAAGTATGGCCTTATTCTAATCAGTTTCTTAAAGATTTCACTATTTGAAGCAATATACATACCAAATAGTATCAGGTCATCTAAATGATGGCAAAAGTATTTTAGTGAAAGTAGATATATCATACGAATTAATTACCTGTCTTTTCCCACGTTTGAAAAAATTTAAAATTATCAGTCATTATTCACTGTTTTCATTTAAATGTCATCAAATGCAGCTCTATACAAACTCATGGAAGCAGTAAATTCACTGCCAAAACTTTTATTTCTCAAGCCAGTGTCAAAGCATCCACTAATTAAAATTACATTATTGATAATATTATTCTCATAAGGTGGATCTAAACACAGAAATAATCACAGAGCCACATGGTTTCCCACAAATTGCTAGACCTCCAATGTACTCCTTCACATTGTCTTTTCTCTCTCAAAGCACCTCTGCTGCTCCTACATTTGAGACTGGCTGTAGAAGGCTACAGGTAATTGGGAAGAACAACAAAGCAGCACAGTCAATTTTCTAGAAGTGGAATGGCAGACCATAGAAAAAAGTGAATAGAAAAGAATTAAGTAAATCTAGCAACTTGGAAAGTCCAAAGAAATGGCTCAACAGTACAAAGAAAGATTCCTAGTCAAGCAGATCATATTTTACTCTTGTGCCCCAAAGTCTATCCAAGTGAAGATTTTTCTTCTTCTGTATCACTGCTGTAAGACATCACTCTATTTTTGGAATAATATTATAGTAAATATTTTATCTAGTGTACCTCTTATAGCTAGTAAACACTAACATGCAGAAATAAAGACCTTTGAAATTTGTACCTATGTTCCCTGGAAAATACAAAGAAATGCTATTAAAGCAGAAGGAAATAAATAAAATGGCATAGTGTTGTACAAAAAGTAGGTAAAATCTGTCATTTTGAAAAAATGTCCATTAACATATATTTTTGTAAAGAAACTTTCCAGTAGTCCCTTTACTCTATACTCCATTTAATAATCCACAACAGGGGCTGGAGGTGTCACTCAGTGTTAAGGCCCTGGGTTTAATCCTTAGCAACAAAACCAAAACCAAATGATAGTAATAATATACTGCACCTTTAATTAACTTCATCATTCTAGGAATAGAAAATATCATAAAAAGTTCTATCACACTCTAATCTTCTTGATGTATTCCAGCTGACAGTCTAGTCTATGACAAATAGAACAGTATTTGCTGGATACCGTGGAGCACACCTGTAATCTCAGCAACATGGGAGGTGAAGATATGGGGATTGAAGTTCAAGGCCCGACATAGCCTGAGTAACATAACGAATCCCTGTCTCAAGATAAAAAATTTAAAAAGGAGGTTGGGGGTGCATCTCTGTCGGAGACCACTTGCAAAGTAAGCACAAGGTCCTGGTGATTCACCTCCGAGTACTACAATAATAATGATAATAAAAACAACAATAATAAAATAAATAAAATAGTGTTCTAAGAAAAACTATAACCATTGTCAGATAGCTCTGACAGCTATACTTTAAAATTGTTCTCACTTTAACTTATATACATATCCATATACCTATTACATACACAAGTTACAAAAGGTTTTTAAAGCAGCACAGACTACAACTTACAGATAGATATTGTCTTTAAAATCCATTGCTGATGTTAAAATTTTACAATTTACAACTACTGGAATATGAAATTTATTTGTTCAATTTTTATATTTTACCTAACCAACAAGTTAAAGTAATGGACAGTGTTTCTAAGATCATTAGACAACATACAAACACCTTCTACACAATGAACCATTTATTCTCTAGTGGAAAAAGTGTACCATCAAAAACTAACAATGAAAGTCTGGCTTGGTAGCACATTCCTGTAATCCTGGCACTCAGGAAGCTGGGCAGGAGGACTGTGAGTTTACATGAGTTACATAATGAGCTCAAGGCTAACTTGGGCTACATAGCAAAACCCTATCTGGTGAGGGGAAAAAAACCCAACCAAACAACAATAAAAATCACAAAACAAACCAATCACACAACTGATAATGAGTGCTGGGGATATAGCTCAGGGTTAGAACATCTGTCTCCATTCTCAATACAACAAAACAAAACAAAACCCAAACAACAACAAAAACTGATAATGTGAGTCTCCTCCCTGATGGTGTTATATAAGTTCAAATTTTTGAGTATCAATTTCCTCATCTATAAAGCTGGCTTACTAATATCTTCCTCTATCTTAACAAGTATGTTCTTATCAGGTTTTTTTTAAAGTACTGAAATTAGTTTTCTTAAGAGATTCAATTCTTGCCAGACATGGTAGCACACACCTATAATCCTAGTACTAGGGAGACAGAGACAGGATTATGAGTCCAGTATGGACTACATAATGAGATCCTGTTCCAAACAATCCAAACAACAACAGCAGCAATAACAATAACAAAAATATTAGATTCTTCAATCATCTATGATATTGAATGACAGAATTACTCACTTAAAACCTATGTTGTTACTAAACTTTACCTCCTCCTCTATGTATGTTGTTAGATGCCATGAGTCAGTGCCTGACTCACATCGACCCTGTGCACAACAGGCAAAACACTATTGTCAATGCTTCTCTGCTATTCATAGGGTTTTCATGGTTTTCAAGGCTGATTGTTTTTAGGGAGTGGGTTGCAGGGTCCTTCTCCCAAGCGTACAGCACCTGGTGTTCCCAGACAGTCTCCATCCAAGTACTAACCAGGCCTGCCCCTACTTAGCTTCTGAGATGTGATGGGATTGGATGTTACAGGGGTATGGCTGCAGGCTCCTCTATGTATGTTGTTAGGTGCCGTCGAGTCGGTATCTGACTCATAGCGACCCTCGTAGGGTTTTCAATGGCTGTTTCGGGATTGCCTTGGGAGTGGATTGCCAGGTCCTTCTCCCATTTTTGCGGTGCTGAGAACTGAACTCGGGACCTCAGAGACTGCAGCGCAGCGCTCTACCAACTGAGCTAAATCCCATCCCCCTCTATGTATAGTGCTTTATAATTAACTTACAACATGCATTTCTGTTACATCATCATAACCTTTTCTGGGGGGCAGGGCAATACTCAGGGTTGCACCCAGGGCCTCATGCATACATAGGCAAATGCTCTACTACTGAGCTGCACTGCCAGCATCTCTTCCCCTTTAAAACCTTTTTTTTTTTTTTTTTT
>VMDO01005364.1:0-30189 GCA_007922755.1 Pedetes capensis
ATTGCTCTAGGAAAAGCTGTGGCAAAAGATCTCTTTAGAGTATTGAAAAGCAAAGATGTCCCATTGAAGACGAAGGTGCGTCTGACTCATGCCATGGTATTTTCAGTGGCATCATATGGTTGTGAAAGCTGGACATTGAACAAGAGAGACAGAAAAAGAATTGATGCTTTTGAATTGTGGTGCTGGAGACGTCTATTGAGTATACTATGGACTGCCAAAAGAACCAACAAATCTGTTCGAGAAGAAGTACAACCAGAGTGCTCCCTGGAAGCAAAAATGGCCAAACTGCATCTTACATATTTCGGACATGTAGTCAGGAGAGAACAATCCCTGGAGAAGGACATCATGTTTGGAAGAGTGGCAGGTCAATGGAAAAGAGGAAAACCCTCCACCAGATGGATTAACACAGTGTCTGCAACAATGGTCTTAAACATATATAAGATGGTTTGCCTGGCACAGAATCGGCAAGTGTTTCGATCTGCTGTACATAGGGTCACTATGAGTCGGACTTGACTGGACAGCACCTAACAACAATAACAACAACAACATTGTATTGTTTGAGAAGCAGTGGAGCCTGTGGAAACAATTAGCCATTGAAAACCCTAAGAATAGCAGAGAAGCACTGTCAAACAGAGTGCTGGAAAATGAGTCTCTCAGGCTGGAAGGCATTTAAGAAACAACTGGAGAAGAGTTGCCTCCTCAAAGTAGAGCCCACGTTAATGACCCCATTGGATTAAAGCCCCTGGGACCTCCAGTTGCTAATGTGGCAAGACTCAAAATGAGAAGAAACATAGTAGCTGCAACAATGGACTCAAACATAAAAAGATCATGTGCATAGCACAGGGTTGGGTAGTGCTCTGCTCTACTTTGGGTCACTATGAGTCAGATCTGCCTCAACAGCACCCAACCATAACAACAACTTCCCTGGAAAGGATCAGTTACTCTCTTTCCTGTCTATACTTGACATATGTCCACAGAACACTCCTATTAACTACATACTTCATTCCTGGCATTTGCAGCCTAGGCTGCACTTTACCATCTTTATTTCAACCAAAAAGCTGCCGTCAGCTCTAAATCTGTGGCTCCACAGAAACTATTGATTTATGGTGATGACCCTTCCTGCCTGCTCACATCTCAAAGCCAGGGAGTGAGAGGAGCCCCAGAAATATTTATTCAGACAGTTAAAATCCTCCGTATTTAGCAGAACTGACTTCCATGACCTGTGGGCTCATCCCGTTACCTTGGGACATTTCCACAGGATTGCACACCGAGGCTCTGCCTGGGACTGGAAGTCACTGCCACCGACTTGTCAAAACAAATCAACCTAAAAGCCAAGCCCCAGAGAACTTGGGGAGGCGGGCCTGATGCTTTGTCTTCTGATAAAAAATGAATTGTGTTTACTTAGAAAAAGTTTCCAACAGATAGTAGGGACAGATGTAAGATAACAGCCTCTCAAACATTTTTATACTATGTAAAACATGAAACTGAATTTACTACTGAATATTCTCTATACCACATAGATATTTTATATGAACTATTCTATATAGTTGCATGTTCGTATGTATACTTTCTACGTACTTTGAGGTCAGAAAATGTATACATATGTTTGTGTGTATACATCATAAGTGATAAATTTCTCTGAGTAAAGGAATATGAAAGTCTGTGGTTTTTTTCCCTTTACCAAAGGATACAAAACTTAGAAGATCAAAGGATGGTGCTTCCAACCTCAAACAATCCTCAGGAACTCGGGCTTGTCATTATCATCAGGGCCTAAGCATAGCATCAAGGGTCCTGTTTCTGCAGGAATTAGCATATTCCAGACAATCGCCTCATCACCTCGCAGACAGCGATTCCTTCACTCTTCTCTAAAAACTCCTGAGTTTGCCGAGATTGCCCCATGTTGCCAATGACATTTGTGTGTTTCAGAGAACTGGAGGGACCAGCCCAAGACCTCAGAGCCATTCCATCCTGGATCTGTCAGGCCGCGGAGACTGGGCTCCTATCCACGCCTTCGGTTGCTTCCCGGACAGTCCGCACCAGCTTTCTCCTTAACGGTGAAGCTCTTGCCTCCTCCCAACTCTTTTGTTGCTATTTAAGCAGTAGGTTGACTCAACCTAAAAACCTAAAATAGAATTTTCAAATGACCTGGCATTTACTGCATAAGTTGCATTTGTTGTTGTTGTTGTTGGGTTTGTTTGTTTTTTATGTAGGCATAGCATGACCATGGGCTGGGGTTTAACTCAGTTGGTAGAGTGCTGCTCAGCACTCTCTGAGGACCCAACTTCGATCTCTAGCACTGCAAAAATGGGAGAAGGACGTGACAATCCACTCCAGAAGCAATCCCGAAACAATCAGCCACTGAAAATCCTGTGAGGGTTCCTATAAGTGGGAGTCACTCAATAGCACCTAACACCACCACCATAGCTTGGCCATATACCAGAACACTATTGCTCTGATGGGAATCAGAGAATAACAAGGTCAATTAGAATCAGCATGGCCACAGACGGGGTGGGGAGCATGGAGACCATATCCTCCCCCAGCGTCTGCCTGTATGGCTGCACTGATGGATGTTGGGAATTAAACAGGAAAGGGCTATGCCTGGAAGATGAGAAGCAAACCCCTTTGGAGTGCAAATGACACCCAGAAATTTAAGGAACACCAAGGATCCTGACTGACATAGAGCTGAAGGCCTCTGCCCTGCTGGAGTGAATTGAGACGCACCGAGATAGAAGACTCATCTCGGCAGATCGTGAGATGGAATTTGAGTGCTAACCCTGCTAGCTTTAAAATCCAGGCTGGGAAACAGATCATCTCAGCTGTACACAATCCCTACGTTATTATCCATCACCAAATACCTAACACGTTGTTCATTTTGGCTCCACTCTATGGAGAGGCTTATGTGTGGCTAGATGAGGTATCTATTACCAGGGCAATGTTTAGAGAATCCCACGTTGCAAATATTCCATCTTCTTTCCTTTCCTTTTTTTTTTTTTTTTCTTTTTTCTTTTTTTTTGGCAATACTAGGGGGTTGAACTCAGGGCCTGCCTCATGCATGCTAGTCGAGTGCTCTCCCACTGACCTGCACCCGCAGTCCCTCTTTTGACACAGGGTCTGTCTAAATTGCTCAAGCTGCCTCCCACGTTGCTGGAACAACAGGCGGGCACCACCATGCTTGGCTATTATGAGTGTTTCTAACAGCAAGTACCTTCTCTTCAGATTACCTATATCAGAATTTACATTTTTTAACAATCATTTGATTGATGTCTGGTTCCCTGGCCAGTGGGCCTCCTGAGCCAACAGGTACAAGTAACAGCTGTCCTCTGTTCAATGCTCACTCTGTCCTGGGTGATGTACCATCATTAGTTCCTTTCATCTCCCAGAAGCTCTATGAAGCACCCATTGTACAGATAAGGAAGTAGAGGTAGTGGGCTGTGAAATCACCAGTCTGAGACCCTAACGGTCGTGAGAGGCATCCAGACACTGGACTCTGTGCAATCCCACCCCAAACATGAGGGCAAAGGTCGCATCACGTATATACAGTGGGTGCCAAAAAAACATATACATATCTTCGGATAAAAATTTTCCATTTTGTTGTTTCAGAATGCACAGCAGTGCCAGTACTCATTTGGTTAATGGCATCTTTTTGGCAAATGGCCTGCTGCACAATTGCTGCTGTAACTCAACTCCACAAAGATAACACCTCTTACAATGCATGTACACTTTTGGCACCCCGGGTCCACTGGTTCATCCCATGTCCCTGGGCCTCAGTAAGTGCTCCATGGAATCTGATGAGTGATCAGGAAGCTGCTTACCCTGAGTGGGGGCCATGCAGACACAATGGCAGGGCCTTCTGCTAATCTCACAGGGTTCAGCTCTGAACACAGCCCTCAGAGCAACCATGTGCAATGGGATAAGGTGAGGCAAACTTCCTAGGGGGCCCCAAACGGAAAAAAGAAAAAGAAAAAAGTGTATTTTCTATTGCTCTTAAATCAGCTGACTCCCTTATGCACTGCTCCAAACGATGACGCAGGTCCACATTCAATTCCCATGAGGAAACACTGCCAGTCCCACATGATACCTGAGTTGCCCAAGAATTCACTCCCTTCTTTAGTCTGGTCTGGGGTCTTACCAGAATTAAATATATTTTTGAATGGCTGGCATGATGTTAATAAATTTGAAGTAATTAAAAAAGGATCACAAAGCCGGGTGTGGTGGCGCATGCCTGTAATCCTAGCGGCTAGGGAGGCAGAGGCAGGAGAATCGCAAGTTCAAGACCAGACGCAGTCTGCGTAACTTAGCGAAACCCTGTCTCAAAAAGTAAAAAAAACATGGGCCAGGGGCGCAGCTCAGTGGTCCAGCACTTGCAAAGCATGCAGGCGCGAGGCCCTGGGTTCAACCCCCAGTACCGCAAAAAAAAAAAAAAAAAAGGATCACAAGACAGTACTCTGTTTCAGGAGAAAGGCATGGATTCTTCTCGTTGTTGTTAGATGCCATTGAGTTGGGTCTGGCACATAGCAACACAATGTACAACAGAACAAAACACTCTCTAACACTGTGCCATGCCTGGTACTACCGTCAGTGCTTCTTTGCTATTCATAGGGTTTTAAATGGTGGATTGTTTCAGGAGTGCATTACCAGGTCCTTCTCCCTAGCCTTCAGCACCTGGTGTTCTCAGGCAGTCTCCATCCAAGGACTAACCAGGCCAACCCTGCTTAGCTTCTGAGATCAGGCGGGATCAGATGCCAGGGTGCTATGGCTGCAGATATATGGCTGCTTAGAAACTAAAATCAAAGATGGAATATTCAAAGTACTGTAAGAAAGATACAAATTTCAGGGAGAATACAGGAGAGGAAATTGATTTGAGTAGGTGCTTGGAAAAGTTCATGGAGAAACAAAGTGGAAAACTGAATGAAGAATAGTCATAGATGGGGGGGTAGAGGGGCTCCAGGAGGAACGAAGGAGGAAGGGTTTAGGTGGGAAACACCTGGGAACAGAATTCAACACTTTGTCATCAATTGTGAAACAGTATATACCTCTCAGGGGACTTGAAACTGTCACCTGTTCAACCAAGGTCAGGAAGTGCCAGAAAATCCACCGTGGAAGTGACTAGGAACTGGTGAACAGAACTCAGCTGAGCACCTGTTAGCTAACTGCAGAAGGGGGAACAGGAGGGTCCCTCCATGAGTGTGTTTATTTTCTGATCTACCCCACGTTTCTCATTTTAGGGAACCACCTCTGTCCCATTCTACATTTATCTACAGAGTTTAAGTAGAGTTCTATATCCCTAACCCCTCCCTTACTCCAGGAGTGATAAGAATCAAGACCAGCCAATCAGAAAACTCCAGCCCCAGTATTGGCTGAGAAATAGACACAAGACACACACTGGCCAATCAGAGCCTTCCCTGGTATTTTCTGTAGTATCTCTAAGAGGATGCTAACTTCTTAGAGAAGATACCAACAAGCAGTTTTTTACACTTGATACCTAGAGAGAGCAGAGCCAAGAAACAATCAGAGCTCTTGTAATGTCATGAAAGTTTCTGACACAGCCATGTCTAAAGTCTCTCCTTTGTGCTTCCCACTTCCGTGATCTAATCTTTTTTTCTCAAGCGTAATTAAATTTAAAGCAATTTTCTACTTGGAACTAATGGAATTCTGATAAAACCAGAGCCTGATGCTCCTTGTAAATAACCTAATGCATTCTCATTCCAGGCTAGTTGCAGGCTCCCTTCTTATTAGGAAAACTAGGAAGCTTGAGGACACACCACAAACTCTACCAATCAGTGCAATATTAACATACCCTTGGGGATTTTTTCATCTATTCTTTTAGGCATGAGACTGTTTTCTAAACTGCCAGAATGATTCAGATAATCTCAGGCACATGGTTTGTTTGACAGTTGCTGTCATCTAACAAACTAAAACTTAAAAAGTTAAGAGACTGGAGGGGATTGTACACTGCTGTGATGCCCAAGCTTAGTGATATTCAAGCCACGTCAGTAAACAGACACATGTAAATGAATTAAAGTTAAACAACCTTCATTATCTAAAGTGTGTGTGTCATTTTATAGAAACAAAGTTAGTAGTAGGTCCTGGCAGTGTGCACTTCAGTGAATAGGTTGATTGACTTTATCAATAAGGTAACTGATAATAGCCATGAGGAAAGGGACCTTCCAATCCACAGGCATTGCAGTGGCTCCCCTCTTCCTTTCCCAGCTCAGGTCCACTGCAGCTCAGTTCACAGCCTGAAGTTTAATCAGCATCCTAGCTGGGAGGGCCTGCAGCCATAAGACTGTGGCATCTGATCCCGCCTGATCTCAGAACCTAAGCAGGGTCAGCCTGGTGAGTCCTCAGATGGAAGACTGCCTGGAAACACCAGGTGCTGCAGGCTAGGGAGATGTTGTTGTTGTTGTTGTTGTTGTTGTTGTTGTTGTTGTTAGGTGTCGTCCAAGTCCTACTCATAGCGACCCTCATAAAGGACCTGGCAATCCACTCTTGAAACAATCTGCCATTGAAAACTCCTATGAATAGCAGAGGAGCACTGACATAGCGCCAGGCTTGGCACAGTGTTGGGGAGTGTTTCATTCTGTTGTACATAGGGTCTCTATGAGTCGGACACGACATGATGCCACCTAACAACAGCAGCAGCTGTGAGGAATCCTTTGAATTAAATGCCATTCCTTTCCTGAGCTCAAAGAAGTCACATTTTGAGGCCAAGGTTTAGATGCTAATGTGAAAGATGTGTGTGATCCTAAGGAAAAAAAAAATGAGAAATGACCCACAAGGACCCCTGCTACCTGCCTAAAAGACAGGTGCCTCTGGGTAGATTTTATCTGAGCTCTATTTTATAAAGATTACCTTATTCAAAACCGTGAAAAGTAGGCACACTCATTATATTTCTGGAAGCCTGTAAATGATGAATGTTTCCTCCTTTCCCCTCCCTCAGGAGAAAATAAAACGCTATTGTTCTGCCTGACTTCCAGGAAGATTTCCTAAGTATCTCAACAATAAAAAGAAAAAAATAACCACAGTTTGTTGTTATCAGCAATTAAGGATACTTTATCTAATTGCTAGAGAAGATGGCACCACTAGACAATCACCTCTGACAAACTGATCATTATCAGTAATTTATGATCAGTTTCTTAGTTAATTGTCCTCAGGAAGAAGAGCAAAAATCATTTGTATATAAAAATAAGTAGTCATTAACAACAGTGGAATTCATTGGAAACATGATTATAAATCACCAACCAGGGCTGGTAATGATTCCTGAGGAGAGGAGAGGATAGGAAAAAAAAGTATAGACACTGTATCCAATTTCAGGGAACTACTCAGAGGAAGAAAAAGTTCAGAATGAACTTTGCCTACCAATTAAAATGAAGAATGGGCTATCTCTCCCTTAAAAACATATCAGATACCTTATTCCCAACATGCTGCGGCTGAGCAACCAGGAACACATTTCCGCGTCCATATGCAGAACCAGTTATGATGGGCGCTGGTAGGCACTTGGCAATTCTGCCTCCCCAAGCCATGAAAATGCCCCCTACCTTCATTATGAGAAGTCGAATGAATCCACAGAGCATGCATCGACTGACGGGTTTGACAATGGTTGCTCTGGCCCTCAAACCACACAGACTGGTGAGTCATGATCTGCATTTGAACTCGGCATTGCCAGCTGCCAGCTGAAGAACGACAGGCACGTTATGGAGCCTAAGGCCCCGCTGGTGAAGAGGGAAAGGGACGTGAATCTGCTGCTGTTAAACTGCGTCCCTTCAGAGAGAGAGGGTAAACCCCTAACCTATGATACCTGGCATTGTTGATGCTAGGAGCCATGGAGTTGGATCTGAATCTTAGTGACCTGATGTACAACAGAACCAAACACTCCCCCACACTGTGCTGTACCCAGCAATAAGTCAGTGCTTCTGCGCTATTCATTCAGAGGGTTTTCCATGGTTGATTGTTTTGGGATTGTTTTTCAGGAGTGGGCTGCCAGGTCCTTCTACCATTTTTGTGGTGCTAGGGACCAAACCCAGGGCCTCAGAGAGCACAGAGTGGCACTCTACCAACCAACCTAAACCCCAGCCTGTGGTACCTGGGTAAGTGACCTTATTTTCAATCACAGTCCCTGTCATACCAAGTTAAGATGAATTATTAGGGTGGTCTCCGATCTACTATGCTTCAAGTTCTTGGTGGAGATAGATCCATACAAAGGATTAAAGGTGTTGTGCAGACACGCACGGAGGAGGTCAGGTAGCGATGGAGGTGGAGAAAGGATTTGCACTGCACTCAGCCAAGGAGTGCCAGAGACGGCCAGTGAGCCATCGGGAGCTAGGATGACACCAATGAGGACCATCCTACAGCTTTCAGAGGCTGTGTGGCCCTGCATACACCTTGAAGTCAGGCTTCTTACCCCAGAACTGTGAGGCAATATATGGGATACTTTCTTCTGGCAGTCTTAGGAAGCTGACACATTTCCTTATGAGGACTTTATGTGCTGTTGCTGTTGTTAGGTGCTGTTGAGTTGGGTCTGACTCACAGCAAACCTCATAGGGTTTTCAATAGCTGATCATTTTGGAGATTGCTTCGGGAGTGAACTGCCACATCCTTCTCCCTTTTTTGCAGGGCTGAAGATTGAACCTGGGTCCTCAGAGAGTACACAGCAGCACTCTTCCAACTGAGATAAACAGGAAAGAAGGCTCGGAACCTGCCCAGGATAAAGTTTGGCATGGGGCATGAAAGCAGTATAAATGGACCCTAGCGTTTCATGAACCATGAGCTCACCTGGAGGAATGAATCTGCAGACCGTAAGATAGAGAGGGTCTGGAATGTAAGGCGCTTCAGCCAGCAGCCTGGGCCTGGCAACAGAAATCTGGGATTGAGACCTATGTTCTTAGGTTTCTAAGTTTGTATCAAGGAGAGCTTTAGACTCCTTACCTATTCTTTAGACTCCTTACTTGTACCTTTAGGCTCCTTACCTACACCTTTAGGCTCCTTACCTACACCTTTAGATTCCTTACCTGTACCTTTAGTCTCCTTACCTATGCCTTCTTTGCAAGGATGTCGTGAGCCTCGGTTGAGGTAACGCACATGGAAGACCCTCTGCAGTTCACAGCATCCTTCAATGACCAAAGCCACTGAGATGCGTTTAGCAACTGAACAAGCAGCCAGACCAATAAACCTGCGATTAATGCAATGAGATTTAGGGAGCTGGGACAGTCATTCTAGGGCTCAAGGAACATCTGGCTGCAGAGTCTAAACTGAGACCTGACCCAAGAGTGGACTCTGCCATGTGACAGTGGTGGGAGGTGCCTCCTCCTGCAGAAGGAAGAACATGTGTTTCCAAGGCCAGAGAGGAAACAGTGTGGAGGCCACAGTAGTTAGAGACCTGGGCATAAAGGACCAGGGAGTGAGTCAGAGAGAAAGGTAAGGGATTGCACTGTACTGCATTCATGGGTGGTCTATCCATCTTTATTTAATCT
This sequence comes from Pedetes capensis, assembly GCA_007922755.1. Taxonomy (NCBI): domain Eukaryota; kingdom Metazoa; phylum Chordata; class Mammalia; order Rodentia; family Pedetidae; genus Pedetes; species Pedetes capensis. The sequence goes on from VMDO01005364.1 coordinate 9,471, forward strand.
TCAGGCTTTTATTCAAGGCTAGGAGGAGAGGTGATAAAGGAAGGCAAAGTACCCAGGATGAATACTAAAAGGTCTTCTCCAACTATGGATAAAGACTGGACCTGGACACATTGGAAAGAGGGAGACCAGATAGGAGGGGAGGAGCCTGGATGCAGGCAGCTCGGATTAAAGTAGCAACAGCAGAACCAGGGAAGAGTGGACAGACTTCGCCATAACATTTTGAGGAAGGCCGCTATCAGTACGTGTACCTCCTAGTTTAATTCAGCTCAGTCCTACTGGCATGCTCTTTGCCATGTCCCTGCCAGATGGGCAATCGATGAAAAGATTTCATTAGAGTGAACTGAATAACCTGTGTCCAATCACCCAGTCACACATCCCTATGAAAAATAAGTGGGACTCAAGTACACATAGAAGAATATTACCAAGTAAATGATAGAGAAGACTTAGATGGGGAGGGTGGGGGGCAGGCATACAAGAGGGTAAGGGGGAACCTATATGAATAATGTACATCAAAATGCATATATGTAAATGCCACAATGAAAAGCATGTCAGAATGAATCACATTAAGGTATACATTAAAAATGTCCAATAAAAAAATACCAAAAAATAAATAAATAAATAAATCTTTCCCAACAAAAGAATCTCTTTTCAAGCCACAAATGGTCAAACAAACATGGTTGGAAGGCACTGAGACCTTAGCACGCTGAGGATACGATGCCTGGTTGCTTTTAATGAGTTTAGATCTTTGTGTCTGATAATATCCTAAGGTGGACAAAGAAGTTATAAATGTCACATCAGACAATAATCTATGAGAAATTAAGATGCTCTCAGATTTCTAGACTCAGAGAACCAAATTACAGTGTGGCCCCAGTTTTAAAACCCAGGATGGACCACATAATCTGAAGACTGGTGAGATCTTTGGTCCCCAGTGAAGTCTAGAGTAGACTCATAAATAAAACCCTATGAGAATTTAAGAAGTAGTTATCACCATTAGGAATCAGTACTTAAACGATTTCCTTGTTCCTTTGGGTTAACGGACTAACAGATGGAAGATTCCCAGGAAATTTGATAAAACTGTTTGAGTAACAATTTTGCATTTTCCTGTCTTACATGTCAGCAGTTTATTTTTCTTCTCTCATGTTATGCCTAAGCTTGTATTCACTTGTTCAGAGTTTGACTTCTTCAACAAGCTCTAAGTTTGGTGAGCGCAGGGTGGGACCAGCCCTAATCAGTTCTTAGCCTTGTAGGTACTGATTAAGAGAAAAAATAGAAGAATTAATTACTCAATAGGTAAATAGATAATGTGAGCTGGATAGAACTGTAACTAGAACTATAAGTGATTATACAAGTACATTTAAAACATTAATAAATTACTAAGTTGATATCAATCTCGAGATTAGTTCTAAGTCTTAGAAGAAAATATGGCGGAAAAGCTTGTGATACTGGATTTGGGAATGATTTCTTAGATGTGACACCAAAAGCAGAAGCAAGAGAACAAAAAATAAATAAGTGGGAAAAAAAATAAGTAGTAAGATCGTAACCAATAACCACGAAAGCAGACATGCAAACAGCACTCCTGGGCAGCGGTAACAGGTAACGAGTTCCACCACGCTTGTAACAGCAACATCAGCACTGGGGACCCTTTGTTGACCAATTCTATTTGCCAGTATCAGGTGATTGTGGTGAGAACTCTGAGAGCTGAGTATTGTCATCACTGTGTCACAGTCGAGGACACTGACGTTTGGAAAGGCAGGGCCACTCGCGTCGAGGCCCATCATTGGCAGGGGGTTGGTGTACAGTAGGGGAACTGTAGGTCTGATGTGCCAGTGCATCTGACCTCTCGTGGGAAACCATGAAGTTAATGAATCATCCAGACGGGAATCTGCGAATCACCCACACGGGAAGCTAAGAGAAAGCTATCTGGATAGTTGCTTAAAATTAATGGTAATGAAGTCACAGGCAAACGCACAGGCCAAAGTTGCTATGAGGCTAAAACACAGCGCTTCCCAGCACATTCCTCTGCCCAAGTTGCACAGCAAAACAGAGAAATAATTTGTTCCTCTTGTTTGGTACCATCAAGTTGAGTTTAACTCATAGCAACACTATGTACAACAGATCGAAACACTATCCAACACTGTGCCGCATATATGATCTATCTTTATGTTTTAGCCCATTGTTGCAGACACTGTGTTTATTCTGAGTCACACCACATTAGCAAATGGAGGTCCCAAGGGCTTTACTCCATTCCCATAAGTAAAGTAAACTCAATTTTGAGGAAGCAACTCCTCCATAGTCGTCTTTTGAATGCCTTATGGTCTGAGAGGCTCATTTTTTGGCACTGTATTTGACAGTCCCTCTCTGCTCTTTATAGGGTTTTCAATGGCTAATTGCTTCTAGAGTAGGCTGCCAGGTCCTTCTCCCTAGTCTGTCTTCGTCTGCAAGCTCAGCTGAAACCTGTCCACCATGGGTGGCCCGGCTAGTATCTGAAATACTGGTGGCACAGCTTTCAGCATCACACAACACGCAAGCCCCCACAGCACGACAATCTGACAGACACATGGGGAGAAGTAACTTAGCTGCACCTGTGTCAAGTGTTACTCAGACTGGAAGTGGGGACATCTTTCTCACCATCAGCAACACTTCTGCCACTGTCCAGACAGTCTTTTTTTTTAATCCATTCAAAGTTGTCAGGTTAATTTATTGCGACCCTATACATGATGGCCTTGAAGCATCTTCCCACCCCCAAAGTGGCACCCACCCACCATAAGTGGGTGTCACCTTTAAAGAGAGGGCATTTCCCTACTTGGCAGCCTCTAGCTATCCATGTATCAAATAATCCACCAGAGTGGGCTGTAGCAAAGGACAAGATATCCCCACATGGTCAGCACCTCACAGCCCAAGATGGTGCAAGGTGGAGACATTCCAGAAAGCATCACAGATACTGAGCTTCTCATCACTTCTCCATATGTATATATATATGTGTACACACACACACACACACACACACACACACACACACACACACACACACACGTCTCCCTACTCCCTAGCCTGCAGCAGCTGGTATTCCCAAGGAGAAGGACTGGCAATCCATTCCTGAAACAATACACCATTGGAAACCCTATGAATAGGCAGAAGCTGCTGTGACATTTCTGTAAGCTCATCTTACAGAGTCTTTAGGAAGACCTGAACTTCCTCTAAGATGCTTCAGCGCAAACCTCTCAGAAAGTTGTCCCCCTAAACCTACAGGCCCCTTCATCCCCCACTATCCCCACCCCACAAAAGTGTTTCTTTCCCACGATGCAACAACAACAAAAAAAATCAACCAGGTCAGAAAGGGCATGTAGGCAGAAGCCAAAGGAAAAAACGAGGGCACAGCTCTCGCCTGAGCCACTCAGGAATAAAAGTGGTAAAAACCAGAGTGTGGGGAGGGAAGACAGAGGCTCCCAAGGTGAACCCAAAGTCACAGTTAAGAAAGAACATGTGTCTGCTAGGAGGCTCTGCCCCTGCCCCCATGCAAGGGGACACAGTCGGAGGCGTCTCTGCCCTGCCGTCCTTTCAAGGCACAGTCAAGCGTGGCCATGAAGGACAGCTGTTCCCCGCCCAGGTCCTGAATTCACACACGGTAGGCCATCTGCAGCAGTCCCGAGCCTCAGAATTGTCAACCACAGGCTGAGAGCAGGCCCACACTGCCTCCCTCCTAAAGAACTCTCATGGGTTCAACCTCGGAGTGAGGGTCTGAAGGCCCCAGACTTTTGGGACACCTCTCGGTCTCTGCTGAACACAGAGCTCATTTCCACTGGAAATGAACACAGTAATTGATCAAACTGGCTTAGATGTGATCGCTTTCTATAGATACCACAGCCCAGGGAAGGAGAGCAAAGAGAAGCAATGGGAAACAGCAGGTACCCCAGGGAGCAGAGAAATGTCACCTGGGATGACACGCACCGTGCAAACTGGGAATCTGCACTGTGAGGACCCATTAATGGGTCAAGGGGAAGTCACTGGTGGGTTAAGGAAGTTCACAGATAGATGTGCCAAAAGAGAACCGTGGCACCCATGAAGGCAGACTGGGCATCTAGGACTGTGGTCCCATGCTGCTGTGTGCTGAGCCATCCTTTAGCTCCCTGGCTGCCGGCCTCGAAGGACAGGAAATGGCAGGATTCCCTACACAGCACCCTGCACTTGCCACACCCCAAAACCAGCCCTGATAAGATGCTCTGTGAGAAACAGAAAAGAAATGGGAATGTTGTTATTGTTTCTGAAGTACTGGGGGTTGAACCCATATATTTCACAAGTGCTCCCCCCCTGAGCTGCACCCCAAGCCTATTTTTTTATGAAACAGGGTTTCACTAAGTCACACAGGCTGCCCCTGGCCTTGAACTCAGATCCTCCTGCCTCTACCTCCCCGGTGGCTGGGTTTATAGGCGTGTGCCACCACGCTGGGCCAGAAAGGAATAGATAAGCATCCGCCCTCTCTGACAAGGCATGGCAGATGTCAAGAATATTTTAAAAACAGATGTGAACCAGTGGTGTGAACATGTACTGCACAGCCTGATGAAAACTTCCCTCTGGGTTCATCCACTCAGAGGATCCGGCTAAAAAACACAGGTTACGTGCAAGTCTTTTCTGCTCACATCTCACACTCTGTCTCAAGGGAAGTCCTCTTCTGGATGCCGTGTCCATCTACTCCTCCTCCTACTACCCCTACCACCCTAGCACGCCTGCCACGGCCCAGCTCTCCCAGACCTACAGCGTTAGGCTACTATTGGTTTTTTGGCTCGGCCATCCAGAACCATCTCTGCTTCCATGTCAAAGAGGTCTTAGGAATATAAATCATATCATCTTCCTCCTCCACCTGAACTCTGCAATGTCTTTCCATTGCACTTAGAAAAATAAATCCAAATGCCTTACTATTGTCTCCCTCTTTCTCTGCCCTGTCTCAGGTACCACATGACCCTGTGTTAAGGTCATTCAGGTGCTGCTGCTCAGCCGGACAATGACTAGCCTGTTTAATGTCTGGTCCCTGCAAGTGACAGAAGATCTATGTGAGCAGGGAGCTTCCCTGTCTCAGTCACCTCTGTGTGGAACAGCATTTGACACTTGGTAAGGGCTCAATTCCTCATGCTGTCGTGTTTGTCAGCTTGTCGTACTGTGGGGCTTGCGTGTTGCTGGGATGCTAAAAGCTATGCTACAGGTATCTCAGGTACCAACAGGGCTACCCATGGGGGACAGGTTTCAGTGAGGCTTCCAGACTAAGACAAACCAGGGAGAAGGACCTGGCAGCCCACTCCAAAAACTATCAGCCATTGAAAAGTCTATGAATAGCAGAGAAGCACTGTCAAATACAGTGATAGAAAATTAGTCTCCCAGGCTGGAAGGCATTCAAAAAATGACTGGGAAGAGTTGCCTCCTCCAAGTAGAATCTACAATAATGACAGGAATGGAGTAAAACCCCTGGGACCTCCTCTTGCCAATGCAGCATGACTCAAAATGAGAAGAAACACAGTGGTTGCAACACTGGGCTCAAACATAAAAAGAATGTGTGTATGGCACATATTGGGTAGTGTTTAGTTCTGTTGTGCGCAGGATCGCTATGAGTAGATCTGACTTGATAGCACCCAACAACACCACAAGGACTCAATAAATACTTGGTAGATGAATGAATGTGTTGGAGCCTCCCATCCACTGAATAAGGACACTGATGGCCTTGATCCCCAAGGTCCTTGTTAAGACTATTGCAGCAGAGGCTGCAGTCCATTTCCCACCTGTACCTGGTGCAGGAGGACAGAGGGCCACTGCTGGGTTTGCAGACCGTGGGGACTCTGATCTCAGTTCACAGTCACCTCTAGATGCAATCCTAGTTGGAGTGTCTTCCCTGCCTGAAACACACTTTTCCTTCATGAGAAAATATTTTAGAGTTCTTCCAGCTCTAAATGATCCTAAGATGTCTCTTTGCAAAAGGAGTTTGTAAAAGCCCTGCTTGCTCTTCGTACCACCTCGCAACATGGAAATACTGCAGAGGGGGATTTGGGTGATGATCTCCTCTGAGCCAAGATAATCACACAACTCAACTCTAAGAAGTCAAAAATAGACTTTTTAAAGGATTTATAGCACAGAAGTATGAAGAATGTAAACTAAAATAATCTACAAGTAGTTTCTATCACTAGAAACACAGCTATAATCACAGTGAGAAAAACAAGACTTTTTTTCCTTCAAGTGTTGTTTTATTTTTTTCTTTTTTAAAAAATTTGTTTGCAATACTGAGGGGGCCTCACACATAATTTGTAAGTGCTCTACCACTGAGCTGCACCCTCAACCCATATTTTGTTTTCATTTTGAGATGGGGTCTAAATTACACAGGCTGCCTGTGGCCTTGAAATTACAATCCTCCTTAATCCACCTCTGGAGTCCTTGGGATTACAGCCATGGACCACTGTGCCTGGCCTCAAATATTGATTTAGATATTTCCTCTTGTTGTTGTTAGGTGCCATTGAGTCGGTCTGATTCACAGGGACCCTCAGAGTTTTCAATGGCCGATAGTTTCAAGATTGCATCAGGAGTGGATTGCCATATCCTTCTCCCATTTATATGGTGCTGGGAATTGAACTCAGGGCCTCAGAGAGCACAGAGAAGTACTTTACCAACTGATCTAAACTCTAGCCCACAAACTAGTTATTAGATGTTGCTGTTGTTAGGTGCTGTCGAGTTAGTATCTGACTCATAGTGACCCTACATACAATAGGCAAAATATATCGTCAGTGCTTCTCTGCTGTTCATAGGGTTTTTAATGGTGGATTGATTTTTGGGAGTGGGTCGCCCAGTCCTTCTCCCAAGCCTACAGCACCTGGTGTTCCCAAGTGGTCTCCCATCCAAGTACTAACCTGGCCCGACGCTCTGTAGCTTCTAAGATCTACTGGGATTGGACGCCACAGTGGTATGGCTGCAGGCTAGTTATTAGGTAGGAAATTTTAAAAAAATCTAAACACAATTTAAGCACTTCAGAAGAATTTGTGAATGCAGACATCACCGATTTGGCAGTCTTGAAATTTCTAGACCAGCACTGGTTTGGGCTCCTTATCCCCAGCCAGCTCATCTTGTGGTTATCCCCGGGTAAACAAGATGGAAGGAGAATTTCACAAGATCTAAGGCCCAAAAAAAATTGCCTTAGGAAATATTCAGGTAGTGAAGCTCCATTAACATAAAAATGCACTGCCCTAGGAGAGCCACAGCTGGAGTCCCCAAGCCACAGGCAGAAATAATCACGCTTATTGTCCACGTGTGGTGCCCGCAGCTGACATGGCAGGGGCCACCTGCATCTTTATTTCATCAAAGGTGGGATGCTAAAGCCCAACCTGAGCAGAGAGTGCGGGCTGGGCACTGCTCCACACACTTAGAAGCAGCAAAGTTGTCTTTCTCTTAAAACACTATCTCCCTCCCCTCTTAGGTCAGGTGCCAGCGGGGAAAACACTTGAAAAGTCTATTATTTTTGTCTTATCTGAGATTTTTCAAACATCCAGAAAGAAGGAAAATTACCATCTTGTAAGAAGAAAATAAGAGAATTATAGCAGTTAAAAAATTTGAATGCTGGGCATGATGGTACAGGTCTGTAATCCCAGCGACTGGAAGCAGAGGCAGGAGGATCCCAGATCCGAGGCCAGAGGCAGCCTGCATAACTTAGGGAGACTCTGTATTAAGATTTAGAAAAATGGGCTGGGGTTGCAGTTCAGCAGTGCAGTGCTCACAAATCATGTGTGAAGCCCTGGGTTCAACCTCCCAGTACTTGGGGAGGAAAAACCTAAGTGAGTATTGTAGAGGAGTGGACCCAAGCCATCGCACGGTGTAAGGACGTAGGGCAGAGATGAGCAAATGACAGGACAATATTTGTGGACATCAAATGCTGTGTGCCAGGTGCTACAAGGGATGCTTTCACACTTTACCTTGATCAGCAGCCACCTGTGGAAGGACTACTGGATGCTTTATTTGGGGAAACTGAGGCATGGGGAAAATGAATGATTTGTCCAAGTCTATGAAACTAGCAAGTGGCAGAAATAAGGTTTCAGTGTACATCTGCACCCATTATTCTGCCCTTGATTCAAATAGAAGTTTCCTGCCAGGGTAAAGAAATACCACAGCACAGACACCATACGCATCAAAAGCCACCAACTATTTTCCCTTCTTATACCACAAGATGTGGCTCTGTAGAGAGAACAATGGAGAAACATTCTACTTCAGTCATACAGGCTGCCCACACAGGCTACTGAAAATAAGACCTGGGATAATATAATACCTAGAGGTAAAGAACACCAAATTACTCTGAGGCCCTGGGTTCAATCCCCAGCACTGTAAAAATGAAAGAAGGATGTGGCAATCCACTCCCAAAGCAATATTGAAGTAATCAGCCAGTGAAGACCCTATGAGGGTCACTATGAGTTGGACTTGACTCGATGGCACCTAACAACAACAACAGACAAATAAGAAACAACGCTTGAACTGCCTATGTGGTTCCAGCTAAGAACAGAGAATGGTCTACTCATTGAAATAAGATGAATCTCCAAGGTAGGAAGTCTGGGACCTTTTACACTGGCTACCACATTGATCCTCCACGTGACTGTCAGCTTGTCTTGCTGTGGGGCTTGCGTGTTGCTAGGATACTGAATGCTATGCCACTGGTATCTTAGATACCAGTAGGGCCACCCATTGTGGACAGGTTTCAGCTGAGCTTCCATACTAAGACAGACTAGGGAGAAGGACCCAGCAGCCCACTCCCGAAACAATTAGCCATTGAAAACCTTATGAATAACAGAGCACTGTCAAATAGAGTGGTGGAAAATTAGTCCCCCAGGCTAGAAGCCATTCAAGAAATGACTGGGAAAGAGTTGCCTCCTCAAAGTGGAATTGATCTTAATGACGAGACTGGACTAAAGCCCCCAGGACCTCCTTTGGCAGATGTGGCATGACTCAGAATGAGAAGAAACATAGTGGCTGCCACACTGGGCTCAAACATGAAAAGATCATGTGCATAGCACAGTGTTGAGTAGTGCTTCATTCTGTCATCGAGAGGGTTGCTATGGGTCAGATCTGACTTGACAGCACGCAACAACAACACTATATTGATATGTGCCACAGAACCATATATTAGCAACAAAGGCCCTGGGAATAGCAGCGACGAAAATTGAGATGCAGCTAAAAGGGCAAAGACCATCAGTGCTGGAAAGTTAGCGAGAGCTTTGTTTAACTTGAGAAGTTGATTCAACCTCTGCAAGGTTTCCCACAGGAGCCATATCACCATGTGTCCCTAGTAGCAATGGAAGAGTCTCAACTTTTCAATAAGCTGGACCAGACACACTGCTTTCCATTTCTAAGATCATTGTCACTATTCCATCCCCGGGCATGTGAGGTGGTATGTCCTTCTGTCCCCGATCTGCATTTCTCTAAGGATCTCTAAGGATTTGAGGTAGAACATCTTTCCACGTGCTCACAAGAGGTGATGGGTGTACAGCACTGTCAAAGTGCTAAATGTCACCAAAATGTATACTTTAACACACTCAACTTTATGTTCTATGAGTAGTATCTGAAGGAAAACGATTCAAAAAGCACAAACATAAATAGGATGAATCCACAAGCCCCTTCGAGGGTCCTCGGATGTCCATTTCTTTATCTGGTTCATATATCATTTCCTCCATCAAACCAATTATCCCAGATAATGACTTCATTAAATTTCAACATACATATTTTCTGAAAATAAAGAAAATCACTTCTTCTTTGTGAATGGTTTCTTGAATTTCAGCCACACTCAAGTACTAACCAGGTGACCTTCACTTGGAACCACACCACGTCCTCCTCACCTTTACAAACCCTTACAGCTACTCCCAGGCACATGCTTAATATCTGTTGAGGGGTTTATGACGATGGAGACAGCTGGGCTCCAGACACAGCCCTCCAGACAAATACATTGTTCTTTAAGGGCAACAGTCCATGGGGGGTGTGGCACTCACGCATGGTCTCTGCGGTCAGACCGAGTTCAAATTCCAGCTCCACCAGTCCCCAGCTGGTTCACCTAATGATGTCACCAGCACCTCCAATTTACGGCCCTTCAGCTGCGTGAGGGAGCTATGCACAGTGTTGATCTGGGCCATGGTGGATCTTAAGGTGCAGACTCGCACTGTGTTAGCTTTTGGTGTGAATACCCACCCAATCCACTGAAACCTGCGAGCTGTTTGAGTTCTCCTCTGGATGCAATTCTACTGCGAAAACATTCACAGGCAAGTACATTTCTCTTAGTTAACACCTGATAAAATCTGGTTATTCATAATGCAGTCCACAAACCAGCAGCATCAATATCACTTGGGAGCTTGTTAGAAGGATCTTGGGCTCCACCCAGACCTACTGAAGAGAATATGCATTTTAAGAAGATTCCTACATCATTCCATGCTTACTAAGGCTTGTGAAGCACAGGCACCGACCTCATGAACAAACCTCATTAGAGCGCATTTTCCACAGCAGTGCTGCGGGCAGCAATAGCAGGTCATTGTGCGGAAGACAGGACTGCATTTCCGCGTCCTTCCCCATGGAAGGCAATGGATAGAGGAGAAACCCTTCAGCCTGGCCAAGTATCAGAAGAAACAAAAATCACCACCTACAAGTAATTTAGATATCTTATGCTCGTCTTCTCCAACTCTAACATTCTGGAAACGTTTTTAACTGACAAGTAAAATAAGCCACAAGAAAGCATTACTGAACTTGACCATGCCAATTGGCATTACAATCTCCTGCATTATCCATCTCTCTTTAACCTAGAACTCTCTTTATTCTTCTTGTTGTTGTTATTAGGTGCCATCGGGCTGGGTCCAACCCATAGCGACTCTCATAGGGGTGCAGCCCAGTGGTAGAGCACTTGCAAAAATTATGGACAAGGCCCTGAGCTCAGCCCCCCAGTACAAAAAGAAAATAAAAAGAAATCTCTGTGAGGATGTGTTTCCTTCTCTTGAGAAAAGCCCTCAGTGTGGAATCGCCAACCTTCATAGTACATGTATGTTTAATGCTTGAGGAATTGCCTAGCTTGCTATACCGTACGTACCGGTTCTACATTTCCACCAGGAAAGCCTGAGGGAGGCAGGGAGCCCCGCCTCTTCTTAACACCCTTCTAACAGGCTGTCCTGGCACAGGGTTGTGCTTTAAATCTGCAGTTCCCTGATGACCCTGCTGACCCTCCTCCTCTTTACTGACTCTCTCTGTATTTTAGTTTGTGAAGTTCTCGCGCAAATGTTTTTAATCATTTTTCTCCATTGTGAGTTTTGGGCATCTTTGTCAAAAGTCAGGTGGCTGGACCCTTCTGATTTACTTTCTCTTTTTATTCCTGAGTCACGGAAGTTCTTTACACAAGTGGGATACTAATTGTTCACTAAGCATCTATATCTATGTACATACTATTTTTTTACTGCATCAAAATTAAAAATTTGTTCCCATGAAGAGATTATTAAAAGAACTAAAAGGATAATACTGAGTAGAAATATAATAATATACACATTAATGCATATGTGTATAGTACATAACATATACCATGTTATTTGTGCTATGGTATATTTTGTCACGAATTACATGTTTATTTCCTATACATAAAATATAATATCTAGTATATCATATATTACTGCAGCCATACCACTGTGGCATCAAATCCCACCAGATCTCAGAAAATAAGCAGGGTCAGGCCTGGTTAGTACTTGGATGGGAGACCGCCTGGGAACATCAGGTACTGTAGGCTTGAGAGAAGGATCTGGCAAACCACTCCCAAAAAAGATCTGCCACTGAAAACCCTATGAATAGCAGAAAAGCAAGCACTGACAACAGTGTTTTGCCTGTTGTACACAGGGTCACTATGAGTCAGACACCAACTCAATGGCACCTAACAACATATTATATGTATCTATTATATTCCCTTCTGGCCTACAGCTTGCCTTTTCAGTCTCTTAATATCTTTATATGGGAAGGACCTTTTAATTTTTCTTTTTCAGTACTACTGGGGAGGCTAAACCCCCAGTCTGCCTCACACACACGAGGCAAGGCCTCCACCACTGAGCCACATTCCCAGACCCTTTTTTATTTTTGAGGCAGGGTCTCAGGTTTCCTTTACAAGTAACGATAATATTCTAAACTCATTCAGGTGAGGTTGCACAAAGCTCTGTGGATATATTAAAAACCCACCGGGTGGTACACGTCCAGCAGGCAAGCTGTACAGTCTGAGTTCCAGCCCCATCAAAGGCATACAAGGTTTTGACAACGCAGCTCTTTTCACGGCCTGCGCTCCCCCCTCACATCTTATAATTAAATCCTATGGCTTCTCAACCCCAGGAGCAGTGGCCAACCCTGAATCATAACCATGGAGGGGAGAGCTGTGCATCTGATGTCTTTCCCCACCTGTACCCACCCCCTTTTTTTGGTGCTCAGGACTAAACACAGGGCCTCACAAATTCGAGGCAAGTGTTTCACTAACAAGCCACACTGCCATCCCCTTTATGATTTTTTAAATTATGAGACAGAGTCTTGTTAAGTTATACAGGCTGCCTCTGGCCTCTAACTTGTGATCTTCCTGCCTCTGCCTCCCAAGTCGCTGGGATGGCAAGTGTGCGTCATGGCACCTGGCAAGGATTTTTTAAATGTCGATAAAGTTTATCAAATTTCTCTTCTATGTTTAGTACTTTTTGAAGCCCGTCTGGGAAGATGCTGCTTCACCTCGATTCGCCAAGATTCCCCGGTGCCTTCCTCTGGCGGTTCTCCGAGCCGGCTTCCCCTCTGAGCTCACTAAGGATCTGCAGTAGTTTTGGCCTGTGATGCGCAGTGTGCATCAGGTTGGAGATTCCCATCCCAGCCTCCAGGGGGCCCAGCACCACTTGCTTGAGAGCCTCGCTTTCCTTCCTCAGACCTTGCTGCTGCCTTGGTAAGAACAATCAGTTGACTCTTCACGTCTCTGTAGGCCTTGGGCCCCAAGGTCTAGGAGGAATCCTGGCGTCTCAAGCACCATCCATGTAAGGTGCATCCGATGCATAGTCCAGGGGTCCAGATGCCCCTAAGCACTGCTGCTTCGTTCACTGGATGCTTAGTTTCAATTGCTCACCTGGTCCCAGGTGTGAACTCATTCTCCCCGTGTTGGTGACAGCTCAGTACCTGCACCTCAGCACTGGCCAGGGCAGGGTGCTCCAGTGCAGGACAAGGTGCTCAACAGAGCAGAGCATGCGCTGCACCAGAGGTCAGATGGGTGCTCCTAGGAGACTCCCAGGGAGTGAGGGCTGTGTCCCAGCCTCACAAGGGATGCTGGTGGACAGGAGGAGACTTTCCTCCGCACAAGCCGGGTGTGGAAGGAAAGTGTCTGCTCACGTCAGCGCCACCCAGGGTCGGGGGCCAGCACAGGGTCTGCTCTCCACACAAGATGGCTGAGATCTTTCCCTTCCCACAGTCCATAATGTGCACAGTTTGGGTGCAGAGACGGGCAGCATGGGAGTGCGGGGAGAGAGGGAAGAGAAGGGTGCATGGAGGGAGCCAGGGTCAGAGGGATGAGATCTCAGGACAACACAGCAGCTTACAAAAGGAGAGGAGGATCATAAAATTCCCCATCCTGAGCACGCACATGCAAAGGAAGTGTTCAGGGGGACATGGCCTGGGAGGTAGGGCAAAGCTCACTACCACGCTAGAGGAAGGATCTTTGGGAGGGGCAGAGCTGTGCAGCACAGGAATGTTTAGGGGCACAAAGAGAGCAGCGTAGCCTTTTCTTTCTGGACTGGGAGGCTGAACCCAGTACCTCCACATACTTTGTAAGCGCTCCACTACTGCGCTGTGCTCACAGTCCCCATCTCTTTATTTTTATCTTAAGACAGGATCTCCTAAGTTACACAGGCTGCCTCTGGCCTCAAACTCATGATCACCCTGCCTCCATGTCTTGAGTCCCTGGGATTAAAGCACATGCCACTGTGCCTGGCCAGCAGAGCCTTAACATAAAGAGGGATTAGCCAATACCACCTTCTTGCAGAAGACAACTGTAGGGTCCTCCATATGGCTGAGAAAAGAGGAGCCCGCCATGTTGTCTTAGAGCCTGAGGCAGCTCTGAAACCATCGCCATCAGAGGACAGCAACCAAGCTTCTGGGTGGGAAGGGACTGAAGGTCACTATTGCCTGCCCCCCTTTCCTATTGGGGAAATCCCCTGGGGGAGTTCATGTTCCCACAGTCTGTGTAGACTTTGTAAGAACACAGGTTAGGTGTCTTGTCCGTCCCCTGTGGAAGAGGAAGAGTCCCCCAGGGTACCTCTGTGAAATCCTTGCCTCCCCGTCACTGTGGTTCCAAGATGAAGATTCATGGCCCACGCTTGGCCAATGGGACACGCTGTCCTCTGAGCATGATAGCCAGGACTCTGAGCATGACAGCCAGGAGTTCTTTCTCCCCAGGAGAATACCTTGAGGTTGCTTAGTGCCAAACACATGGCCAACATGGCTTTTTCAGCCACCTGTCCAGTCTGTAAGCTCCCCAGTAAATGCCCTTTTTACTTAATATCAGGGTAAGATTGCTATCTGTTGCTTGCAACCCATGAGTCCTAATTGGCCCACACAACTTAGACTGTCCCTGTAATTAACTGCAATGTCTAATTTGACTCCTTCGTAAATTGGGTTGGTATTCATACATGAAGGATAATTACTTTGTTCTCATGTAATCCCCTTTGATGTTATAAATCTTCATTAAGAAATCCTGTTTGGGTCCACGAGAAATGATCTCTACTTCTTAGAAAGGCAAAACAAGGACTATTAGACCACATCTGCTTTGAAAATGGGTCGTTCATTACACTGAGCTATGGAAAATCAGGGACAGCTTCACTGGAACAGGAACAAGCTCTTTGGATAGAGCAAATGCAGATACTTTCTATAAGCCAATGGTGTTGAAATTAAAAACTCTGCATAGCAGAAATTTACCCCCTGTTCCCATATTTACAAAATTCTCTCTCCAGCGTAATTGTAATTAGGGCAAGGAATGGTCTCAAGAGAAATCTAGTGATGAGCTTAAGGAAAGCGCTCCCATGAGTAAGAGCCGGAGCCTTTGCCTCTGAGCTTGCCCATGAAGTCCTGTGTCAACGGGCAGAGAGCACCGGGGAATAACAGGAAGGGAAATTTCTTTCCCAGCTGAATGTCCACAGATGTGCTAACCTTGATGGGTGTTTGAGAGACATCCCTGAAAACTGGAGCAAAACTGAGTTGGGGATACAGACGGACACTGGCTAGCAATGGAAGAGAAGAAAATTTCAACAAATTATAAGGCAGATGCTTTTAAAAAGGAAATAACTGAGCCATAAGACTATATGAGACTATATGCTGATAACTACGAGAGACCAGAAAGTTGGACACCTGCTCAAGGTGATATTAAGGGATGGGGGGAAAGAAGCAACCCAACTCTGTTGGAAGAAGTGAGTGAAGGAAAAGAAAATCATCTCGTGTTTATATCCCACTGAGCTGAGACTGTTCAACAAAAAACATTAAATAAAGCAATCACAAGACATGCCACTCAGCTTCCCAAGTGTTCACAAGGCGGCATGTTTCCTAGAACTCTAAACATGCTCTTCCATATATGTTGCAGAGCTTATGCACTCACTTAGCAATTATTCCTCAGTGATTATTATTCCAGTAGATGTGTATCTCAATTCATGCAATAGCTGTTCTTTAGCTGAAATCAGTGGACTTGAGTGGTTGAGCATCAATTATTTTTAATGCCCAGCAGAGCCTTCAAGCTCTGGAATATACTCCTACTTGTAAAATAATGTACATTGACAAGAACTCTCTCTAATAGTGTCTATTTTTTTGAAGGGAGAAGGACCTGGCAACCCACTCACAAAAATCAATCCATTATTGAAAACCCTATGAATAGTAGAGAAGCACTGACAATAGTGTTTCACCTGTTGTATGTAGGGTTGCTGTGAGTCAGATACCAACTTGACGGCACCTAACAACAATAATTTTTTTTGAAAATGTCCAATTATATAGCTGGGCTAACAGGTAGAAACACACCTTCACAACATTTTGGAATATGAAATAAAGTGGGGGTTAGAGTTGTGGGGTGGTTTATGGAAAGCTCTTGCCCATTAGTCAAGTACTAGTAACATGTGTTTCTCTTAAGGATCTACTTAAGTGGAAAATTGTTCTTTGTGGGGAGAAAAAGCAAATTCATAATGAGGAAATCTTGGTTGTTTTTATATGTTCATTTAACAAACATTCACTCAGCCCCTACACGGGTATATTTCAATAGGGAGCAATTTTTTTCTCACCAGGAGACGTCGGGCAGTGTCTGGAGATGTTGTTTGGCACAGATTGGAGGGGAATTAGGGGAGCATTAATGTGTCATAGCAGGGTCCTGTGAAGCACCCCACGATGCTGAGGAGAGCTCCCCTTAGCCAGGAATTAGCCAGCCTCGTGTTAGCTTTCTGTCACTGTAACAGAATAACTGAGAAAACAATTTACAAGGAGCAAAGCTTATCCTGGCTCTCGGCTTCAGAGGGGTATGTCCATGGGACTTGGCTCCATTGATTCTGGGCTGTGGGGAGACACAGCAGCATGGTGGGGAGCAGGTGCTGGGGTCAAGCTACTCACCCCAGGGCACCAGGAAGCAGGTGGTGCAGGGTGGTGGGGAGAAGAAAATGGCCACACACAAGATCCAGACTGCGAGGGCACACCCCCAACGTCTCACATCCTGCAGCTAGACTCCCCTCTACAGTTTCTGCCACCTCCCAAGAGTGCATTCGGCTATGAACCCGCCAGTGGATCAATCCACTGATGACGTCAGAATCTTCAAGCTCCAACCACCTCTGAACGTCGCTGCACTGGGGGTCAGCCTCAAGCAATGAGTCTTTGGGGCGGGAGTACTTCTTACTCAAACCCCAACAAGCACCCAACATCAACAGTGTGGCAGTTAAGAAGGCATGCCATTCAATCATTTCTACCCCAAGGGACATCAAGATGGGTAAGCCCATACCCCCAAGATTCTTAGCCTCCAGATAGAATTTGGAAACAATTTCCATCCTACTAAACTGACATAGAAGCATCCTGGCTACTTCCAGCAATTCCGATTTCCCTCAGTTCCAAATATAGCATGTGTGAAGGACACCTCCCTTTCCCAGCTGTTCCCCATTTTCCCCTGCTGCCTTTGGACATGATTCTGTAGGAAGCATGAGAATAGAGAGGAAGGCAAGGTCATTTTTTATTGGCTCTACAATGACTGTGCATTGATGGTGATTTTGTCCAAACATTTATAATGTGTTGGAGACTGTTCAAACAGTTAGGCAGCTTGTCAATTTCCTAATGAGTGAGGCCTCCTAAGTTTGGAAATCACAAGTCTAGTTGTTTCTTCTGGCTGAAGGGCAAGTACCATGCACATCAAGAATTTCCATGGGGATTCACTTCAAAATATGTATTGAGCAACTATTCGGTGCAGGGCAAGTGGAGGGGAAATAAAAAGAGCTAAAGATGAAGAGACAAGAGAAGAGTCAGACCCAACTCGATAGCACCTCACAACAGCAGCAACCGGAAGCTAGGAAGAAGTAAAATTTTCCTCTAGGCCCTTAGAAGGGAGCATGGTCCTGCAGTGTCCTGAGCTCTGACTCCTAGGTTAGGAACTGTGAGAGAAGTTCGCACTCCTTTGCTATGGCATTCCGAGGAAACAGACCCAATTCCCCACAAACTCTTCCAATATAAAACTAATTCCAACAACTGTGCCTATCACTCTACAGTACCTTTATCTTCATCCCCACTGGCTCTGCTAGGAATTTGACGCATAATAAGGTAAAACTGCAGACATAAGTGCTTTGAAAGAGGACTATAAAACTGTTGTTATGGGGTCATTTTTTCCCAAGGGAAATGTTATATGCAGCTTCAAACTATGACTAAGTGGCATGTAGTTGGTAGCAGGTAACAGTTGCTTTTTACCAAGACAACCAATGGGACCCATGTGGTTACTGTGATAAATGTCTAATTTTGAAGTTATTTAACAGATTTGAACAATTCATGGCATTAAAAATAGAAGTCTTTCTGGTGTCTTTGAACTCTTGACAAAACCTTGGGTGTGTGAAAGTGTCAAGGAGACGCACCCCGCACACACATGGAAGAGAGGGATTAAGAAACAGCGAGGAATTTACCAAAGTCATTTCTCTACAGAGTCGGGTGGTGAGGATTAACCATATGACTCACTCATCCACTTTGCTGGACCAAATATTTGCCCATCTTAAATTAGTCATGACCATCGTGTAACTGCATGCATGCAATCAAATGCATCGTTTCTAGCGCCCTCCATGCCACACCACGACGTTTAAAGAGTTCCCTTCCAAATGACCTGTAGTTTTACTAAGCTGTTCCTTCCCTCCTCCCCCCCTTCCTTCACTCCTCCCCAGACAGGTACCAAGTGCCAACCCTTTAACAGACGTTCTTCTCCATGCTGGGGACAGGGGTGAGGAGGAAGGGCCAGGACACTCATCTCATGGTGCTTAGTCTGGACGTCAGAAATAGGGTCTGAGGTGACCGTAAGACCGTTGGTATTTACTAACACAGGAAACTTACTCCTCAGGGGAGGCAAGGGCTGCTTCAATGCCTGGAAGGTAAGGACAAGAGAGTCACCTCCTGGACAACTCGGGGAGCAGAGGGAGCCCCTGATTCTGGAAAGAACTTCACCGAGCCGGACAGAGAAGGCGAGAGCGTGTGGGCAGCGGCAGGGGGAGGCACAGCACAGGGCAGGGCCTCAAAGCCTGAAGGTCGAGGCGGTGGCTGAGGCACATTTCAGGGTACACAGAAGGCACGCCCATGTGCGAAGCAGGGGCCGCACAGTCAGATGGCTCCTTTTCTCTTCCATGCTTCAGAAGCAGCTGGGGTATTTATCTTTAGTTAAATATTAACCTGGTTGTTAACATTAACTTATTTAGTCCCAACCCAAGTGATGCCTCCTGAAGAGGTCAGAGTTACACTTTACCAGCCACTCTCCCCGCCCCCATTCCCATCATTTAAATGAACAGAAATGAAATAGCTTCATGTAGAATTGCTCCTCTTATGCCAAGCTAAACCTATCCTGCAGTATTTTAACTGCCTTATTTCACTGACTGAAGGTGATGTCTTCATAAATATCTTTTTAAAAAATTCCTCCAAATAGGATGGAATTACGCATCCTCTGATGAATGGCCAGCTTGGGACAAAATTAATCCAAGATGGGGAGGGAAGGTGCTAACCCATCGATATTTTAACCAATAATAATCTCTGGAGTGACAGCATTCCCTCCCACCACTTCTGGATTAATAACATTTTGCTTTCTGATTCCTTCCTTGGGGTAGGGTGGAGGTTTATCTATGAGGGAGACACATAAAATGTTCATCCTCATTTTTCAGAGGCAAACATCGCAGGCCCCCAGAGCACCATTAGCATGCACCACATAATCTTTGGAAATTGATTCAAAGAAAACAGATGCCAGTTTTTTTCTAGATGCAAGGACATTTCCACTCTGCCAAATCTCCTAACACTTTCATTAGAAAACAAATATTTGGCTTTGTAGAAGCTGGCCGATGACCTTGGTGAGCTAAGTGAGAGCTGAACTTTTAATGCCTGGGCTCAGACTAGGTGTCCAGGAGGGCAGCAAAAGGAGGATTCTTTTCCTGTTAACACTAATTCAACAAGACCCAAACGCGATTAAAATGGGCAATGGTGAGGAATTTATTTCTCAGTTCCAACCCTGAACTCTCAATTTTCAGACATAAAGATGCTTCCCTAGTCTTAAGAAGTTCAATTCTGTAGGTATATATCATTTTAGGGTCAAAGACTGAAAAACTGCCTATTTATTCTTATTATTTATTTATTTATTTATTTTTCTACTGGGGGTTGAACTCAGGGCCTCACGCCTGCATGCTTTGCAAGTGCTGGACCGCTGAGCTGCACCCCCAGCCCTTTTTTTTTTTTTTTTTTTTTTTTTTTTTTTTTTTAACTTTTTGAGACAGGGTCTTGCTAAGTTACGCAGACTACCTCTGGTCTTGAACTTATGATCCTCCCGCCTCTGCCTCCGGAGCTGCTGGGATTACAGGCGTGCCCCACCACGCCCAACACCCTACTTATATTGTTGTTTTATTATTATGATTTTGGCGATCCAACACAAATATAATCAGCTAGAAGATTCCCCGGGCTGGGATTTAGCTCAGTGGGTAGAGCGCTGCGCTGCAGTCTCTGAGGTCCCAAGTTCAATTCCCAGCACCACAAAAATGGGAGAAGGGCCTGGCAATCCACTCCCAAGGCAATCCCGAAGCACTCAGCCATTGAAAACCCTATGAGGGTCGCTATGAGTCGGATACCGACTCGACGGCACCTAACAACAACAAGAGGACTCCCAGGCTAGCCCAAAGTACTTCTTAGAAAGAAAACATGGCCTTAACATGCATGATTGTTCATGTCTGAAGGCAGGAAGGGAGAGAGGAAAATGAAAAGGAAGGAAGGAGAAAGCCAAAAGAGAAGGTTGTTGAGGGAGGAAAGGAAAAGAGAAAAAGTGATGGGGGGGAGAAAAGGAGGACAGAGGGAGGGAAGAAATAAAGATGAAGGGGGAAGGGAGAAAAAAGGAGAAGGAAGGAAGGAAGGATTTGATCAGGATTCAGTGAGGAACTAGAATACATTTAAGAGCAGAAAGTCTTGAAAGAGATATCTTTGGCCACTAGAAACAAACATATCCAGT
>VMDO01005364.1:30289-112781 GCA_007922755.1 Pedetes capensis
GGGGAGGGAGGAAGGAAGGGAAAGAAAGAGAGAGAGAGGAAGAGAAAGAAAGGGAGAAAAAAGGAAAGAAAGAAATAGAAAAAAATAGAAAAAGAAAAAAGAAAAAAAAGAAAAAATAGAAAAAGAAAATAAAAGAGAAGGAAAAAGAAAAATAGAAAAAGGAAAAAAGAAAGAAGAAAGGGAAAAGAAAAGGGAAAAAGGAAAATAGAAAAAGAAAAAGAAAAAAGTGGGCATATACCTTTTCGTCCACCAGTGAGTGACATTAACACAGCCACCAAGCTTCCTTGCCACAATTTCTATTTACCCTAACATAACCAATATCCACTGCAGATACTTTTCTGTGCCCCTGTACTGGGAAGCATAGACAGGGACTCAGAACTCAAGGCCAGCTCTGTTTCTCACCTATGTGATCAGCCCCCAGTCTGTTCCTAAAGTGGAAGCACTTAATTAAAGGATCCAAATAGTGCTTAAAAAAAAAAAAAGATACAAACTAACGAATTACTCACCAGAAGATTTATGCCAATTTATATCTCTCTAGTGGCTTTGGATTTAGCTCAGTTGGTACAGCGCCGCTCTGCAGTCTCTGAGGTCCAGAGTTTGATTCCCAGCACCACAGAAATGGGAGAAGGACATGCAATCCACTCCCAAGGCAATCCCGAAACAATCTGCCATTGAAAACCCTATGAGGGTCACTATGAGTTGGACACAACTTGACGGTACCTAACAACAATAACAAGTGGCTTTGGAATTACTATTTTTTTCTCCATATGCTTTTTCCAACACTGGGTATACATAGTAATTTCACTGGGATTTTTCTTTTCCTGAGCAGTGTCTATTTCCTATGGATAACAACATTCCAACTTTCTTTAAGGGAATTCTCTCTGCCCTATTAGACCCAATTTTGTGGGATTAATAATCAGCTGCCTTGGTCTCTCCAAAACAAAGGGTAGATAGGTGACCCCAACCAGACACCCAGAGACTGAAAACTGCCCTTCCTTTTAGTCCAGGGGACCCACATCTCTAAGAAATCCCCTTTACCATAGTTTCCGGGAATCAGTTTTTCACAAACATCCCTAAGATATAACAGGTTGGATAATTCTATTAAAGCTTCATTTTTACCACATTCACATCCACTATGTGTCAAACAAGATCCCTGGTATAATGGGCTAGGTTTTCTTTTCTTCATTAAGACTTACAGTCCAGGAAGCATTTCCTAAAACAAGCTCCACTCTGAGGAAGGTGTCCGGATGTGACGCCCTCAAAAGGATCTGGTAGTGCAGTCAACAACCTACTCACAATCCTCTAAAGCCACAATGTAATGCCCTACAAAATCCTAACATCAAAACCCTTGATCAGCCAGGCACTGTGGCACACGACTGTAGTCCCAGAGACCTGACAGGCAGAGGCAGGAGGATAGCGAGTTCAAGACAAAAGGTTGCCTGAGTGAGGCCTCATCTCAAAAGGAAAAATGAAAAAAGGGCTGAGGTGCAGCTCAGTGGCAGAGTACTTGCCTGATATGCACAAGGTCTTGCATTCAACACTCCAGTAATGCAAATATGTACCCATCTATATATGTGTGTGTATGTATATTTATATATATACATACATACATATACACACACATACACAACCTGGTTTCAACGCCACTTTAAATTATAATGTATCATCACCTTTAAAAAGCATGTACCACAATAAACTTGGAAGCTTTAACTGCAAGAAGCACAGTTGTTTACATACTCCAAGTTGCAAGGGATACCGAAAACAAGTTCTAAGATCCCAGCTTGGTGTTTCTGTCAGGTGGCATTCAGTAGAGTCTGGCTCATAGCAACCCAATGTACAACAGAATGAAACACTCCCCAACATTGCCATACCCAGCACTATGTCAGTGCTTCTCTGCTACTCATAGAATTTTCGATGACTGATTGCCTCTTGGGAGTGGGTTGCTGGGTCCTTCTCCCCAGCCTACAGTACCCGGGCAGTCTCCCACTCAAGGAGTAACCCCACTTGATTCTGCTTAGCTTCGGAGACCTGACAGATAGGATGGGATCCCAGCAGATGAAGCAAATTACCAGAAGTGCTGGTCCCTGGACACAATGCACAACCTTAGTGAGGGCAGAAATACACAGACGGTTCTCAGGAGCCAAGCAAGCTGGTAGCCAACTATCATTCACTAATCTAAGACATATCTTTAATTGTTCCAGGGGGTGGTTAAGAACATGGGTCTGAGTCCACAGGTCTGGCTTGGGGTTACTTGCCCGAGTCAGGGTAAGCCCCTTAATCTTTCTAACCCTCAGTCTTATAAAATGGCTAGACCAAAACCCCATCTGGATTAAATGAGAAAATACAGAGCTGCTAGTGTAGAGCCAATCATGGATGGGGTGGTGGGTAATTTATAGCATAATTTTCATTAGAAAGAAACACTCTTTGGATTTTTTCTTTCAGTACTTGGGGCTTGAAGCCAAGGCCTCAGACATCCTTTGTGAACATTCTACCACTGGGCTGCACCCTCTGCCCATTTTTCATTTTCTGTCTTGAGCAGGTCTTGCTAAATCATGCTGGCTGCCTCTGGCCTTGAACTCACAATCCTCTTGCCTCTGCCTCCTGAGTCTCGGGGATGACGTGCTGGGCTTCTATGAATTTTTGAAAGGTGGAGGGCACAGCATGGAAGCATGAGCTGCACCCCAGGGTACAGGATCTCCTCCACCCCTCAGAAGCCGGTGGTGACTCCAAGGATGACATAATCAACAGCACTCCCTGGGTACTCTGATTTGACCCTTACTAGCACACGGATCCCCACACCCTGGTTTTCATTTGATCTTCACGCACCCCCGTGTGGCAGGATGGGTATCATGGATCCCATTTCTCAGGAAAATTACACAGCTGACTCCATGTCACCCGTTTGGCTGGCTGAGCCAGTCCAAGCTTCCCACTGCATGCCTGCATGGGGAGGGTGCCGGCTGCTGTCCAAGGAAGGAGAAGGCAGTCAGGAGGAAGGCTTCTCTCCTCACAGCTCTTAGGAGCCACCGAGAAACTACTTTCTGTTTCTCTCCTGCCCCTCAAGGTGCTAAGCCAGGGACAAAATCTGTATGGGCCTGAACTTGACTGAAGTGCCACCTCTCTTTTGTTGGCTTTGGGGCACAATGAGGCACAGCCTTTACTACTTCTGCAAGAAATAAATAGGTGTAAAACTGCAGAGAAGTCACTTTGGTCAACCTTTATGGCAAGCACTCAGGCACCCCAAGGGGACCTAGGACCTGGAGCGGAAGGGTGTGGACTGCACTCCTTGTATCCAGGGCGCAGCCCAGGATGCTTGCATGCTTTTGAGCAAAGCAGTGCTGACAGCATGAATTTGAGTTTGCAGTCAGTGTGGCCTGAGAAAGCTGGATCTGAGCATTTGCCCTGTGTGTCCATCTGCAAAATGGAAATACTCAATAGCACCAAGTCCTCCCCTTGTCCAGGACCAGCTCACCTTTTTTTTTGCAGTGCTCACATGTGATACACAGTAATCCTTGAGACCAACAAGTTCTACTGAAGAGCTCACCCTGCAATGATTTTTTTCCTCCTTAAGTATATTAAGCCTGCAGCTATAGCACTGTGGTGTCTGATCCTGTCAGATCTCAGAAGCAATCAGGGTTGGGCCTGGTTAGTACTTGGATGGGAGACCACCTGGGAACACCAGGTGCTGTAGGCTTGGGAGAAGGATCCGGCAACCCACTCCCAAAAAACAATCAGCCATTGAAAACCCTATGAATAGCAGAGAAGCACTGATAATAGTGTTTTGCCTGTTGTATGTTGGATGGCTGTGAGTTGGACACCAACTGACTGTACCTAACAAGAAGTATATTAAACTCTCAGCTAACTACCACATCCTTCTTAAATGGTGTGTGGTATCTGGACCAGACAACCCTCCACTGACATTAAGTACCAGCCACAGAGCAGACCATTGGTCCCATCCACTTAGGCTTCCTAACAAAGAAACTCCGTACTTCTATCTATTCCAGGAGCACCAACGTTCAGAGAAGACAAGGACCTCTACAGTGAGAATTAGTTCAACAAATGCAAATACGAACTTCATGAAGTCACTGGGAGATTAAGAATGTCATTTCCACACAAAAGGTCTCACTTCCCCCAAATGCAAATCAGTCATCACCACCACCATCATTGCCAGATTTAGGGCCAAGACCCCCTACAAATGTGTTAGTTGCTGTTGGCAGGTGCTGTTGAGTTGGATCTGACTCATGGAGACCCTCATAGGGTTTTCAGTGGCTGATTGTTTCAGGATTGCTTTGGGGATGGATTGCCACATCCTTTTCCTATTTTTGCAGTGCTGGGGATCAAACCTAGGTCCTCAGAGAGTGCAGAACAGTGCTCTACCAACTGAGCTAAATCCTAGATGCTCCCTGCAAATGTAGTTCTCATAAAATCTATGACCATGTATGTTATGGGGTGACTCTAAAATCTCCCCCAAAGCTCATGTGTTCGGATGTTTGGTCCCCAGCTGGTGGTGTTGGGCTTGGAGGCTACGGAACTTTGGAAGGTGGGACCTAGTTTTCCACAAGCAGGTCATTACGTGTGACCTTTGGAGATTCACCTGCAGTGCTGGCTCCAGTAACCTCTGCTCCTGATCTCCAGGATGTGAGGTTCTCTGCCACAGACCCTGCTACCTCCCCCATGCCTGCCCCGCCTCTGCTGAATGAGTCTCTAAACCATGAGCACCAATAAATCATCCCCCTCAGAAGTTTGCTTCTGCCAGGTATTTCACCCCAATACCACACAAGCTGATGAGCACAACGTGTTTCTAAGAACTGGAGGAGGAAGTCATAACCAATGACGAAATCCCCAAATTTTATTACTTGGAAAATTCCTGAGCGTCAAGGGATGTGGCAGATGAGAGAAGGTCATTTTCAAGTCAAGGCCGTTCTGAGAACAATGCCAGGCACAGATAAGCTTCATCATCCAGAATGGGGCACAAGAAAGCAGTCATTTTATTTCAGTAGTAGAGCCCCTGGCTGCTGTTCTTGTTGTTGTTGTTAGGTGCTGTCAAGTCATGTCTGACTCATAGTGACCCTCATAGGGTTTTCAATGGCTGATTGTTTCAGGATTGCCTCAGGAGTGGATTGCCAGGTCCTCCTCTCATTTTTGTGATGCTGGGAATTGAACGTGGGACCTCAAAGACCGGAGAACAGTGCTCTACCAACTGAGCTAAATCCTAGCCCAGAGCCCCTGGTTAGGGGATTTAAAGGTCACAGGTATGAAAAACACCCAGGCAAAGCAGTCTCTGAAATACAGCGCCTTTCTAAATTCTTGAATGTCAATCCTCAAATTTCCTCCCACTACCCAAGTGTAGGTGGAAGAGCAAGAGCAGCCAGAACGCAGGGACTAGGAGACAGAAGATTCTGGCATCAAAAAGGAGGCGCCTCCACTTTTCTGTCCAGCAGGGAAGGAGAAAAAGGAGGATTCCAGGAGTAATTAACTGTCATGCATAAGATTAATTGACGACCCTCCAGTTTCGCCCTAAACACAGATGTACTGGGATCAGGACGCAACCTTGAATACTAAAGGTGAAGGGGGAGCAGTTATTTCTGGATCGGAGCAAAGCGAATCTGCGGAACTGTGGGCGATGTCACAATGCAAGCCGAACACTGGGGAAGGCCATATATCATCCCGCCCTTCCATAAAGTGACTTGTCAGAAACCAGCCAAGGACTTAAATTAGGAACCAGCCTGGGCTAGAAAGCTTCTTGGTAACAACTGGTCCAGAGCGAGGCACTTCTGGGCCACACTTGGGCTGCCTGCTTCCGGGTCTCTATTTGCAGCAAGAGGTTAAAAGGGAAGTTTACAGGACTGCCGAGTGTAACGGGGGCTAGGCGCACAGCTTGCTATAGAGCCTGGTGCTTCACCTCTCATCCCAGAGGAGGGGTTGGGGTGGGAAGGATTGTTTTCCTTGGAAAATCTTTATGTGCCAAGACTGGGGCTGTTTCTCAAACAGAGCATTCCAGCATAAGCAGTGGTCGGCCTGGTGTCCATACCTGCCTCCTGCCGCTGCAAAGTTCTCTATTGGTAGAATTAGGGATGCATAATTGCATTTCTACCTAAGCTATCGAAATCCACGAGACCCTCCCATGTTCTTGCTCCCATTGATCCTTTCTCCTGCATCCATGAGAACAAAGACAGTGGTGTCCTGGTCCCCAGACTTACCCAGAATGGGATAACCATGCTGTCTCTTCCCAGGAGAAAAGACATTGTGTAGATATGATCCATGAGGAATGAATGCCTCCTGAGAAGAGCTGCTGCCAGAAGAGGTTTAGCTGAGCAAATCACTGCTGGTGGCCCAGTCTTAACAGCAATGGCTGCTGCTCGCTGGGCATTTGCCATGCAGTGTGAGCACTGTGCTAAGTACTCACCTCGCACAAACTCAGTTGATCTTAACTAAAACCCAAGGTGCTGGGACCTATGACTCTCATCAGCTTACCGACAGACAGCTGAGGCTTAGAGAGGCACCCAAAGATTATAGCTGGGAATGGGCAGTGGAGACAGGATCCACAGCCAGGCTAGAGGTGGTGACTCAAGTTGCTCTACGATGCGCCATATTATTGGGGTGTTATAGGGCACTCTTAGAGTCAGGAAGGGACAGGGACAAGGCAGGAGTTCCTAACACAATCTCTCTGCTCCTCCCATCCACATGCTAATCAAATCCAGAAGCTGATTGGCAAAAGATCGAAGAGCTGGCAATGAAATGTTCTCCAAAGCCAGATTCCTTCAAGCCAAGATCGGAGGAGTAAAACACAAGACAATGAGAGGCCACTCAGCTCATGGGTAATGGATAAAAAAATCTCACCAATATCCTGATATCCTTCGGGGACCATAGAAATGGGGGAGTCTATAACACAGCCCCCGTGTCATCTACAACATCCAGGCTGGGTCCAAAGGGTGCCCCCAACTAGGCTTCTTCAACATGACTCTGGAAACTTCCCATGCATATTCCTCAACTGAATGACCCATTACTAAAACAATAAATTAAATAAATTAAAAAACACATGCCCAAGGCCCAAATGCAAGATATTTTCTACCCCACCTGAAGTTTGATCATTTTTGAGTAAAGTTTTTTTTTTTAAGAAAAATGATAATGTATGATTTCATTGAAGAAATACGTAAGTGACTATCCCTGTCCTCTTATCCTAGAAAGGATAAATCTGGGGAAAAGAATCGGTCATTATGAAATGGTGCCATAATCCTACAGACTTCACAATACAGATCCCTCTATGCAGCACTTGGCAGCCTCTCTGGTTTCCTAGAGAATCAAGATACTTTCAATACAAGAAGGCTCTGACTTGAAGTCTAGATACTTCTTTAAAGAAGAAATCACTGGTGGAAATGTCCTAAAATGCACACCACTAGCACCAACTAGTATCCATCTGCACATTACTAATACCATCACCTTTAATTAGCAAAAGGTTTCTTCCTTACCAGGAAGGCAGAAAATAGTAAAATTCCCTCCTTGGTGCTAGTGCCCCATGCTAACCGGGGCAATTATCTATGAGGACTAGGCACAATGAACTCAATTTGACAATAACTATTCTTAACTGACACTTTCCATGGGCTCCTTGCCTCTGCACACGTGAAAACTAATTCCCATGGCAAGAACACATACTTTAAATTTCCCCTCTCTATGTTCAGCACGTGAGTAGACAGCAGGAAAGCCCATAGGTCTTCATTTTGCATATGATATTCTCTGTCTGCCAAGAGGGACATATTTCAGCTATGTGATAGACCAGGAAATAAGTACAAGAAAGAGAGAGCAAATTTTTAGAAACATGTATCCAGCACACTGAACCAGGTACACTGGCCTACTTTTCTCTGCTTGCTATGAACCCTGCAATGGTTGGTACCAACCTATCCAAGTATCACCCTCTGCGCTCCTTCCACCATCTTTCTTTGGTGGATCTTCCATTAAATGTTAAACCAAAACATGAGCACATCAGCAGGGGACTGGGCTCTCTCCACTGTCTGCTGATAGATCGAAAAGCCGTTCTGATCCCCTCTAACTCAAGGATTCCAGAGGCCTTAACCAAAACGGTGCTTTTAAATACACGTCCTTCAGTCTTCAGCACTTAACAGCTTGTGGAAACCCTTGATGTTCCAGAGGGGGAGAAGAGAAACCCACATCGCAGCTGAGACCCACTCCCTGACTTTTATTTCTGAAATTATCATCCATCAGCCCCCAGTGAGCATTAAAGAGGACAGGTATTGTGGAGCTTTTTTTTTTTCTCTTTCTTTTGCTGCACACACCAAGCTTTTTAAGGGAGCAACGCTCCACGACGACAGAAGCCTTCAGCAGCCTCGCCAGGCACTGGCAATGAGCTGTTGTCTTCTTTTAATGGCCTGGGACAATGAAGCAGAGATTTCTCTGGGCTCAGATTTGGAGTTTCTCCAGCCTTTAAACTTTATCACCCAGCAGAGTATCCAACTGTGCTTATGGGAGGGAGGAAGACCATTAAAAAGCATTTGGCGTGAGGTCTCCAGAGGGACTAAAGCTTTCGCCGCCCTGACTCCTCCGTTCCATGGAATCCGACAGACACCAGGTTCTTGGGGACTCCACTCAGCTGAAAGATCATCACGCGTTGGCTTCTGGCCAGGTGACCCTGCACCTAGGCTCCGGTGACCAAGAGCACGTGTCTCCTGGCAAGGGAGCACAGCTGGGGCAGGTAATCAGCAGGCCGTGGAGAAGGAGAACAGGGCTTCTGTGGGGACTGATGCCTGTGACCTTCCATGAACAAAAGTGGTTCAAATCTCTAAAAAGGCTTCCACTCAAGGTCACTGCGAAGCAAGCTCTCAGAGAGGCTGGCAGACCCCGGCAGCGGCTGTGTGACGGCTGTTCAGCGCCAGCCACACGAGACAAAGGAGCTAATAAAAATAAATCTTTACAATGACAACAAGCGCGAGCTCTGGCTTCGCTTTTCTGCCCTTTATGGACTCTTATCAAAGAGCTCCGGAAATGGGAAGTTGGGTGTAGATGCTTCCAGCAATGCTAAATCCATAGGAAACAAACGTACAATCAAGATCCCAGTGAGCCTCAATTGTAGCAACCAACACAGCTCACATCCTGAATCCTACATGGCCGGGGGTCGCGAATGCCTCTGAGTACGTACCCGTTGCCCAGAGCTCTGCTTTCATGGTCAGAGACACGCCTTATGGTTACATCTCCTAAACGCAGGCACTGCCTCAAGTTCCAATCTGCCGGCCAGCCCCTTCCAAAGCCTTTACTGAGTGATGTCATTTTATTGAAAGATCTGTTCTGTATAAAGCTCAAGGGGAACTTAAAAATGTCAGAAAATCTTTCTCTCAGACACTTGCCTCAGATGCTTATTACAGCTGGATCCTTAAGTCCTCCATCCAGGAATCCAACCCACTCTGCGCAGAAAGTGCTGGGGTGAAAATTGCACCTGCGTGGAACAAGTACAGACTTTTCTCCGGCCAGGGCCCCTCCACAATACAGTGGAACAGCCACAGGCGTAGCCTTGACACCAGCTGTCTTGAGTAATCTGGAGATGACCTGAAGCACACGGGAGGACACGTGCAGGTCATGTGTAAATACCACCCCAGTTTATGGGGCTGAGGCTTTAAGCTCAGTTGGTAAAGTACTGCTCTGAGCTCTCTGAGGCTACAGGCCGATCCCCAGTACTGCAGAAATGGGAGAAGGACGTGGCAATCCACTCCCAAACCAATCTGCCATTGAAACCCCTTCGAATAGCAAAGAAGCACTGACACAGTGCTGGGCATGGCCAACACTGTTCTTTTGTAAACAGGGGCACTGTGAGTCAGACCAGACTCAACAGCACCTAGCAACCACCACCACCACCCCATTTTATATAAGAGGCTTGGCCCTCTGCAGGCTATAGTGTCCACGGAGAGCCTGGAACCAATCTCCATGGACACTGAGGGACAGTGATCTAGATTTGCTTCTGTGATCACGTGACTGTTTTTCATGTAAGCTCCTGTCCTAACAGTCCAGTCACGGGTGTGTTCCTAGAGGGAAGGCTCCCCGTCCTTTTTGCTCACTGTAAGTGGCAACATCCTAATCCTCAACCCTTGGCAGGACCACAGTACGTGTGAGAGAAATGACTGAGTGACCATGACCGGCGCCTTGACTATTCCATGGAGACCTCATCCCCCTGTCCACTTACAGGTGTGGAGTTCTTGAGGCTGGAGCAAATGTCTTATGAATTTGGCATCATTTTGCGTCCCTCCAACATATTCCAATATAGGGTTTCTGCTTGGCTGAGAAAATGAGGAAGTGGCCGTGTGCCCAAACCATACCAGGAAATACCTAATTCCATCTCCTCATCCAGTTGTTTCCAAGACTGTAAGAACTCATATTCTGCCCGGAGTACCAGGGGTATTTTGTTTCTTAATATTCTTTTTCCTATTTGTTAAATAAAGGTCCTTCCCCAAAGCCATTCTCACTAATCATGAACGTGTGTATTTTTAGACTCCTTTTATAAACAAAGCTCAACTGAGTTATGAATTGCACAGTGGGAAGGGGTGTCTACAAGCTTTACGTTTCTGCCACTGGTTGTGACATACTAAAAGTGACAACCACATGAAAATGATTGACAATCAGCAGCTTTAAAGGAATACTCCAGATCCATCCACTGAGCGAGAAACCTCAAATCTAGGGCAGGGTCCCCAGGTCTGGAAAGCAAAATGCCACCAAGTGGACCAAATGGAGCGCACACGCGTGCGCACATGCGCACGTGTGTGTGTGTGTGTGTGTGTGTGTGTGTATGAGGGGTATGTATTGTTTTTTTGTTGTTGTATTGTTTTGTTTTGTTTTGAGATAGGATCTCACTGCATAGCCCATGCTGGCCTCAAACTCCCATCAATCTCCCTGGGTATACACCACGTTGTTTTTTAAATAGAAGTGCTACTTCCACATACTGTAGCCTGTTTTCATAGAATAAAGTTTGCAAGTACACAATATAAGGCACCTACATGGTGTTTTCAGAAAACTGATCTGGCAATGGGGTAGTGCATACTCAAAGCCACTCACATGTGCCCACGCACTGACTTGAGATGTTAAATAAGACCCAGTGTCCTACCTGTCTGTCCTCTGCGCCCTTCTGCGCTTACCACTGAGTGCCACTCCTCTCCTCGTTTTCAGCCCTCTCACTGCCCCCCGATAGCTGCCTCCATCCACCTGCCAAAGGAAGCGTGAACCAGCGCTGGCAGAATCAGAAAAGCAAATGCATTAGATTCCAAATGATCTCTGAAATGAACTGGCTGATGTTTAAGGGCTGGGAATGTAAGGTTGAAGCTGGATGCACGGGTGCCCTTGATCCAAAGCAGACAGATTCCCACCAGGAGGGCTGCGAGGAGGCTGAGAATCAGACGTACTTGGAACCCCATGGGGGCTGGCTCTGTGGTGTCGCTTGAGGAGCTCTGCAGACATGAGCAGGGCCTTATCATGGGGATGCACTGTGTCACTAGAGGCACGTGTCTACCTCACCTCTGGGGTGTCAATCCCTTAAAGGAAGAAGAAAAAGCAAACATTAGCACAGTGCTACACACAGTGCTACACACAGGAAGTCAAGGAGATGCTCAGGCCCAGAGGAATAGACGTCCGTTCATCTGAAAGATGCCTTGGAAGACGCAAACAAGAAGATCCAGCTTAAGGCACATCCTCCTCAGAGGGTCTTACTGCCTTCTCTGCATGGCTTGCCTCACAGACAGCTGGGGGGAGTGGCAAAGAACAGGCACACTGCATCCTTTCCTGTTTACACCATTTCAAGGAGTTTCTGCAGCTTCTTCTTTCACTTCCAATCTCTCTGTCTTTGCCTCTGGCACTGGCTGCATGGCTTGGTGTGGGTGATCTGATGTAAGTGAGCAAGATACAAATACAGGCTGGAAAATAACTCACAAGGTAGGGGTTTTCCCTGTAGCTGCACTTGAACTCTGAGACTGGAGCAAGCCTGAGCCAGCCCGATAGAGATACAGAAGAGAATGAGGCACCCAAGCCAATCACCACCCGTGAGAGTAAAGCCACTGGAGAACGTCTGAGTTCACCTGCATGAGTGAGCCCAGGTGGAATCAGCAAAGGAATGCCCAGCCCACAGCGCCCACCCAGATGAAAATGTGCGCTAATGAATGGTTTTTATTTTAAGCCACAAAATGTTGTGTTTGTTACGCAGCACAAGTTAACTGCTACAAAGGCAAAAGTGCTATGAATCCCCAGGCTTCTGCCATGTGCCATGTCCTTTATCCCAGTTAGTAGTCTAGACAAGTGGAGGAGATATCAAGAATGTTCATGGATAGCTAAACAGATTTTGGGCCTATGTTAAAATTCACTTTTAATATTACTCTCATTGGAAAAAGTACTGAATATACATGGAAAAAAATCAGTAAATGCCAAATGGCATGTACCAAATTTCCAGTCCCCTCCTATCATGAACTTTCAGCGTCATTCTCCTGAATAACCACTGGTAACAGTTGTCTCCTCAGAATATATTAATGCATCTATATGTATAAATCTTCATACATAATTTCAGTGTACAGAGTACTCCATACCCTCCCATTTTCTTCCACTTTACATCTGCAGTCATATCTCAGCTGAGTTCATATTTGTCATCTTTCCATAACAGCACATTTAGGGTGACCTCAGTCTTTAAGTGGCAGCATAACATGACTATGTTTAAGCTGGAACACAGGACTGCCATAAAGCAGACATAACCCCAGCTAGTATTTGGATTCAATCCAGAATCAACAAGAACAGAATTTTAAAAGAATTTTTAAAAGGATGGAAGGTCTCTGGTCCCTGTCTAGAAGAGAGGCTGACGGTGAGTCATGACGGCATACGACTTGGGAGGTGGAGGCAAGAGGATCACAAGTTAAAGGCCAGTGGCAGCCTACGTAACTTAGTGAGACCCTATCTCAAAATAAAAAATTTTAAAAAGCAGGGCTTTGAGGTGCAGGTTGGTGGCGGAGAGTTTATAAAGCCTGTGCAAGGCCCTAGGTTCAATCCTCCAGTACCGCAAAATAGACAGACACAGACAGACGGACAGACGGACGGACGGACGGACGGACGGACGGACAGACAGACAGACAGATAGATAGATGATAGATAGATAGATGATAGATAGGTAAGCTGATACAGGTGATCCATCAGGACACCTCTTCCCCTAGAGGAGGCAAGCCCACACAGAGGTCAGGTGGTAGGGATGAAAATCACAGGAGTTCAGAGAACTGAAAATGGATACAGTCCACACGCACAGACCTGCCCACACACTACGTCCACCCTCAGAGCATCTCCCCGTCCCCCCGTCCTGCCCTTTCTCTTCACAGTGAGGGCTGGGGAGCACCACTTACACGTCAGGTAAGAGCTAAGCCCTCAGATGCACATCACATGGAAGACACCAGATGACCCTCTGAGAGGGGAGGAAGGTCCTCAGCGGTAGAGTCGAGGCCAGAGCTCCTGACTCCTCCACTGCCTGTAGAGCTGGTGGGGCTCTTTCTGGGCATTTCCTAGGAAACTTCAGGGGCTGAGGTGACAGGCTTGGAAGAAGTCACGCCAGGTGGCACAAGGGATCTGCTGTCAACCTTCCCTGGGGTGACAACTACCACATCAGACGTGGGGCCCTCCAGATGGGTCTGCTCTGCTTCTCATGGGTTACGCTGGACTTCTCTACATCCCCCACGGCCCAAGGGCAATGCCTGAAGGACAAAGGAGGGGCTGTTGCATCTCCAGTTAGGAGAAATTCTCGTAAGGAATGGTGCCACCAATTCCCAGGAAACCAGGAAGTGGGGTTTCACCCTATGCCCTTCCCAGGAGGTGCTCACTTTTCCTCGGCTACAATGCAAACCTGACCACCACAGGAACCTCTCCATCATCCTCATCACTGTCCACACCCAACTGCAGGGGCTGCTGACAAGGGTTTATTGGATCAAGGGTGTAGCGAATCCAGGACAGAAAAACCAGCCGAAGAAGGATGTGGCAATCAAGAAGAATTATTCCCAGTGCTAACAAAAGAACCCCAAGGGACAATGATCCACGCTAGCAGCTTAGAAAAGAATATGAAAAAGTAGTACCCGATATGCAGCCCAAAGCCCAAAAATATATCTGCAAAATGAATGCACATCTAAGAATAAGATCATGTTGTTGTTGTTAGGTGCCATCGAGTTGGATTCGACTCAGCCAGCCTGAGTACAACAGAATAAAACACACCCGACACTGTGCCATTCACATGATCTTTTGAAGTTTGTGCTCAATGTTGCAGTCACTGTGTTTCTTCTCATTTTGAGTCATGCCATATCAGCAAAAAGTGGTCCCAAAGGTTTTACTCCATTCTCATCATTAAGGCTGACTTTACTTTGAGGAGGCAACTCTTCCCCAGTTGTTTCTTGAATGCTTCCAGGCTAGATGGCTCATTTCCTGGCCCTATATCTGACAGTGCTTCTCTGCTATTCATAGAACTTCAATGGCTAATTGTTTCAGGAGTGAGCTACTGGGTCCTTCTCCCTAGTCTGTCTTAGTCTGCAAGCTCAGCTGAAACCTGTCCACCACAGGTGGCCCTGCTGGGATCTAAAATACCTGTGGCACAGTTTTCAGCATCACAGCAACACGCAAGCCCCCACAGCCTGATGAGCTGACAGACACGTGGGGGAGAATGAGATCATAGACTTTGCCAAAAGGAGAGCCTGTCTCTAAGGTCACTTAGCTGGCGAAGCAAGGAGACATATCACAAAGACCTGTAGCCTTGTCAGGCAGGGACAGGAGCCAGGCCAAAGAGTAGGAGTAAGGGCCAGTGCTAGGTCCCCTTTTGCAGGGAGGCCAGCACAGTGGACTGCATCACCTGATGCCATAGCCTCTTCAGGAGCTACAGGGGAAGAAGGGAAGAAGGACATGGCTGGCCCAGCAGCACCCACAGCAAGCTCGACACGGTGCAGAGGAGATCTTTGGGTGAATAAAATTATCCCCCAAGGGCTGAGATAAAAGATAATGATCTCAATGGACAAGCTCAGCCTTAAACCATCGTGACTGCACCCCAGACATGCCAAGGACGGCTTGTGATCTCTGACAGGAGGAGAAAGCCAACACCTTGACACTCCTACCATGCCATCCAAGATGCTGCCTGGGTCCAGCACCCTTTCTCGTGGATCCTACAGTCCCTGCGGTGTGCCTGCATCCTGGCTTGGTTCTTTTCCGTGACTGACTGCTAATTTCCTGAGCGATGGAACTCTACTGTGTTCACAAGCTTAGGGAGCACCTGTGATAGGCACTCAGTCCTATGTGAGGTTGGTCTGTGCGGCCATTCTCGCCCGTGGCCAAGTGCTGGGTACCGGAGATGCCTTTTGGGTGCAGTGTGGTGTGGGTGACTTGGTAATACCATACATTCACCGAACAGCCTCTCAAGGCTGTGTGTGCGGGTGCGTGCATCGGTGCCCGCGTGCAGAACAGAATATGTACACTGGGGTGCATGGTGTGTTGGGAGCAGGTGATGGCCTTCCTGCTGGGGGCTTCTTTAAGCTCCTAGATATTTTGCCAATCAGGAAAAGGACGGAAGATCGCAGCACGATGGTCAGGGATGTAAGGAGAGCTGGCACGACTCAATAGGTTCCAGAAAAGGTGCCCCAACACAGACTTCCGGGAATGGTCCTCTTGCCTTGTTTCAAAGCAGGGGGATTACATCACCCACAAAGGGTTCCCCAGAGAAGAAAGGAAAGCCCAAGTTCACTTGTGGGTGCAGAGGGTTTTTTAGAGCAGCGGTCCTGGTCCTGGGAAATGCCATCATTTCTTCCGAGTGGCAGCAGGCGAGCAATGGAGAAAGGCCCTCTCCTAACGGAACCCGTCCACTGTGCTTACCCTCGCCACATCCTTTCGCCTGTCCGCTTTGTAATCTAAGCAGGTGACAGCTTCATTCAGCTGTTAGCAACAAGAGGAGGTATCGATTCCCCGCGAGTACCCTAATGACTGCAGACAGGGCCACGAGCCACACAGGGAGACTTTCTGATTCCAAGTGAAATTATAGTTTGCCCTACGAGATTGCACAATAAATCAGGGGAAAAACCAGCCAGCGGAGGACTCTGGGGTCACTGAAGTGATGTTGACACATTACAATAATGAGAACTTGAAATACCTCACGCCCTATTGATTTCCAAGCTGAATCATTCCCACTGCAGAAGATTACAAGACTCTGTCTTTGGAATCATGGCTCACCAGGGAGAGACGGATGAAAAATACACCCAATCCAATCAAAATGAAAAGCTTTACTTGTTCTTATTACAAATCTAATACCATTGTCCCTAGGCCGTGTCATAGGCACTTAACCTACAATGCAGGGAAAAAAAACATACCACAGTTTTTTTCTTTTAATTAAAAATTTTTATACCTTTTCTTTATACTTGCCTCTCTGCAATGCCTCTACAGCAAAAAGTATCCCAAAGAAAACGGGCATAATGGCTCAATTAGTGCATAAAAGGCAATTTCTTTATGCTTTTCTAATTCCAGGGTAGCTTTCAAGCTCCTTGCATCACCGTATCATTTTGAAGAATGGAAAATCATGTACTAACAACCAACTTATTTCCCCGTCAATAGGAGAAGATGCTTTCCAGCAGCACCCAGCATCTACAGTAAACAAAGAACACCCGGCTGATCGGGCCTTCTTCCCCGAAAAGTGCTCCATGGAGCTGAATAAACACAGTTGTGGGAGGCCAAATGGTGACATAAGTTAATTACTAACCTGTCACATAGTCACAGAATGGTAATAATTTATTTTCACTGTAGCATTAACCATAAGTTGCTGTTTCTGCCAATGGGGTCTGTTGGGGGAATCGGTTCTAGGCGCTGCTACCTGCTGTATAAACCTATGCACAGCAGGGTCAGTCCTTTAGCTTGGGGATCACATATAAGCTGGGACAATGCTTTTACTCTGCATTGATCTGGCCATAATTCTAAACAGAAGCACGCAAATATCTTGGCTTCGGGGGAAGGAATTACTGCACAGGAATAACATTTTTTTCCTCGGTAGGACTCTGAAAAACATCATCCAATTATTACAGATATAATTATTACTTAGCTTTACCAGGACTCAGTACATTATAAATACTGTGGAAAAATCCATTATGATCACACATTCTTTGAAAACACTCCTGGAGGTCCTGATCCAGGGAGGCACTATGCGAGGAACTCATTTTATATTGTTTACCTGTTCTCTGTCTTCATGAAGTTTATAGCATATCATCACAATCTAATTGTTGAGATGAACACCTGCAGGCAGAATCTACGGGTCCAAAAGGGCCTGATTATAGCATGAATGCTCAGATCCTTCTGAGCTCACTGACTGCAATAAACAAACAGTATTTAGAAGCTACAAATTCTTTTATTTTCCTTAGATATTGAGTTTTTCTTCTGTAAACCTGATCCAATAACGTCTCGCTTTTTTTGCATATATATATATATATATATATGTTTATAAATCTCACTGAATTCTTGCTATATCATTAATTTTATAAACCTCACAATAGCTAGCTGGAGCTATCCTTTTTAGACATAGGTACAGGCAATTATTATATATGTCATTAATTCATTTACTGGTAGGTGGAGAGCAAGTGATTGATTTGGGGCACTTTATCACACTTGTTAGTGGGAAATACTTTGAAAATTTTTGGAAAGGAGGCCTCTAGGCTCGCCCCCTATGGGCTTGCTCTCTTATAGTACTTTCAGGGGCTATTTTTCTAATCTTCACATCAACTTCCTTCTACCAGCCTCCCTCTGGGGTTTGATAAATCGCAGACCATTAACTTTATTCACCGAGTGATAAAGTAGGCAAGGACTGAAAGTCTGCAGAGGGCCTCGAGCGCGCTGCTGCATTTCAACTACCTGCCCAATCTCGGATTCGCGAGTCCCAAGGAATGTCGCCACAAGAAGACCTGGGCTGGGAGACATCTAGCTGGCTCTTCTCCTCCTTCCAGCCTCAGTTGTGAAATATACGGGGCAAGTACCCTGGTGCATCCGTGCAATCCTGGGGTCTTCAGGACTAACTCGGTGACCTGGGGCAATAACCTCCTGATGTTCCACACCCTCGTCCATAAGATGAAGACGGTACCCTCCTCCCCAGCACGTAAGGCATCCGGGAGGCTCCAACAAGCCAGGGGCGCCGTCCGGCACCTCGCTCAGCATTTGTCACACGATACTCCCAGGGCACTTAGCTGTTTTCTTACCTCCTCCCCCAAGAGTGTTGGTGCCTGAGCTTGCGGTAGCTTGCTGTGGTTTTCCGAGCCCAGCTGGGCATGGGGCAATGGCAGTACAGTGACAACTTTAGGTCCCTGTGTCTGAGTTGGGACATTCAAATGTTGTTGTTAGGTGCCGTCGAGTCGGTATCCGACTCATAGAGACCCTTATAGGGTTTTCAATGGCTGAGTGCTTCGGGATTGCCTTGGGAGTGGATTGCCAGGCCCGTCTCCCATTTTTGCAGTGCTGGGAATTGAACTCCGGGCCTCAGAGACTGCAGCGCAGCGCTCTACCCACTGAGCTAAATCCCTTAGCACTGGGACGTTCAAATGGGCAGCCAAAATCGATTCCTGTCTGATTGCTTCTCTATTAGCAAGGCTGCAACGTGGCTATTAAAAGCAAGGCATGAAAAACAGTTGTAGCTGTTTAGAGGCTGGAATTTAGCTCAGTTGGCAGGGCACTGCTCCGTGCTCTGTCCCTGAGTCCAATCCCCAGCACTGCAAAAATGGGAGAAGGATGTGATAATCCACTCCTGAAACAATCAGCCATTGTAAACCCTATGAATAACAGAGAAGCACTGACACGGTGTCAGGCACGGCACCACGTTGGGGAGTGCTTCGTTCTGTCATGTTCATGCATCAGGTCACTATGAGTTGATGTGACTCAATGGCACCTTACAACAACAGCCACTCGAGCCGGGCGTAGTGGCGTATGCCTGTAATCCCAGCAGCTAGCGAGACGGAGGCAGGAGGATCGCAAGTTTGAGACCAGAGGTAGTCTGCATAAGTTAGCGAGACCCTGTCTCAAAACAGTAAAAAAAAATGGGCTGAGGGTGCAGCTCAGTGGTCCAGCACTTACAGAGCTTGCAAGCGTGAGGCCCTGGGTTCAACCCCTCATACCAAAAAAAAAAAAAAAAGAAAAGAAAAAACAGCCTCTCCAGCAACACCAATGCCAGGCACAAATAGGTTCCCAATCCGCTCATTTAAATGGGTGACAAAAAGTCAATGGAAGTGTACAAACAAATGGAGAACAGCAGATGGAACAAAGAAAATTTCAAATATTAGGGAAGTCCAGTATTTTAAAGAGATCTCTGCCATCATTTACATTGACCATTTAGACTAAATTCCCAGGGCAGCCATCCACAAGCGCAGGCCATGCGTAAATACCAATGATAGATGCCCAGGTCACCTGGCCACTGCCTCCACCATACCCCGAGAGCACACATCCTTCTCGTTAACATGTCATAGAAATCTTTCCATAAACATACGCTTGCTCTCGTCCTCCACATTTTGCCTTGTCACCGCGACAGATGGCCTCACGCTGAAGCACATGAAAATATTAAATACTTTATAAGCCGTGTGGAAGTGGGAGACGCCTTTGGAGGCAGAAAAACTCAACGATGAACGTACAGCAGCCACGCGGGCTCCGTTAGGAATGGGTGCCTTTGACTTGAGTTGGTGTGCAGACGTGGTCAGCCATCAAGTCCACGTCTTCGCAGCAGCCGGGCCACAGGAGAGGTGCTCAGCTTGCCAGTGGCTAGACTTGGGTCAGGTCAAAAGGTGGGATTTACCACGGAGCAGAGCTTGAAGCAATGCAGTGTAACTAAGGGAGGGTTGTGAAATCTACTTCCTAGTGACCCAAGAGGCATCCATCTGTCTGGGCAGGCCCCATAGAAGGAGCTTAAAGGCAGAACAGAGGGACTAGAGATGAGGAAGTCAGCTAGCTGACTGTTCTATCTGGCCAAGTCTATTTATTACTTCTTTCTGGGGCCACCGATAGATGTCAACTCAACCAAAATGCAAGTTGCCGGCTTGGGAGGCCTCCACATTTATGACCACAGATCTGTGAAAGAGGCAGCGTTACAGGCTGGCTGACTCCATCTTAGTGCCACTGCCCACATAATCACAGGCAGTCACTTAAGTGCTTAGCATTCATCACCCTCAAGTGGAGACACGAGCAAGGAGTCCTCAGGAGGCTGTTGTGAGGACAAACGAGTTTGCATGCATAACGGCCATAAGAGTCAGACTGACATATTTTGGATGCTGCACAAATATTGGTTATTTCCTATCTTCAGGCCTGTGTTTATGTAGAAATAAACATTAAGATGTGGCTAAGATTTTCTTTTTTTCCTTGTATTGGTTTGTGGGCAACTGGCAATGACTTCTGATCAATGAAACTATTGAACTTTTTCTTCTAATTTGGATGAATCAAAGATTGCCAAAGCCAGCTGGGTAATGTACCACATGCCTGTAATCCCAGCAACTCAGGAGGTTGAGGTAGGAGGACTGTGAGTTCAAGGACAGAGGCAGCCTGAGTAACTTGGAAAGACCCTGTCTCAAAATAAAAATTTAAAAAGGGTTCGGGGGTGCAGCTCAGTGGTGGAGCACTTGCCTAGCATGGGTGAGGCTCTGGCTGCGACCCCAAAGGAATGAAAAAAGAGAATGCTAAAGCCCACTCCTGGGAGTGTATCTCAGAGGAAAGAAGAGGAACCTCATGATAATGGAAACACAAATATTCACAGCAGCTTTGGGTGTGATAGTGACAACCACTAGATCTCCTTCAATAGGTGAGTGGTTAAATATGGTCCCTACATACCAGGGAATATTACTGAGCAATGCAAAGGAGATTTATATGATGAGAAAATAAGTCAGTCTCCAAAGATTAAATATTGTGATTCCAAACATAGCATTTTTGAAATAACAAAATTTTAGCAAATTAGAGGACAGGGTGGTGATTGACAGGGGTTAGGGACAGAGGTGGGCAGCCATGAGTGAGAAGTAGATGCGGCCTTAAAAGGGATCCTTGGGAAGGAACTATTGCTCCCTGATGGCAGAAGCATGAACCTATATGTGTGACAAAATTGTACAGAAATAAATACACAAATAAATGTAACTAAATCTAGGGACATTTGAATCAGATCAGTGGGTCATAACCAAGTCAATAGCCTGGAAATGGTGT
Organism: Pedetes capensis; assembly: GCA_007922755.1. Taxonomy (NCBI): domain Eukaryota; kingdom Metazoa; phylum Chordata; class Mammalia; order Rodentia; family Pedetidae; genus Pedetes; species Pedetes capensis. The sequence goes on from VMDO01005364.1 coordinate 51,470, forward strand.
GATAGTTTAATTCGGCAAAATATTATCATCGGGGAATTATCTTTGGAGGAAAGTATAGAGGAGATTGATCTGCGTTACTTCCTGCAACTGCATGTACCACAATTATCTCTATAAAAAATTTCAATTAAAACCATTATTGAAGCTAAACGAAGCTGAAGAACAAAAGTTACCAGTATATTTATGCGATGAGCAGCCTCCTCCTACCTGTATTTTCTGGAAGAAAAACATTGCTCATGAAGAATCACTCTGGAGAATGGTAGACGTGTTACAAAACTATACGATGAATTACAAAATTATGATTCCTTCTACCGAATGTGGCATGGGTTATGCGGATCATCTCCCCCTTTTGTGTACTCAGTTGGCAAGATGCAGAGAAGCGAGCTTTGCTGAGAGAAGTGCCAGGTTTCAGACGCGAGCTGAACAGTACCGGCCTTGCTCTCTTTCTCTGAAGTGTTTTATTATTCTGAGTCGGGCCAGCCGAATCTCCCAAGGTATGAAGTTCAGCTCAAGATAAAAATATTTTATCTGCCCTTACAGCAAATTGAAAGGCTATATAAAGGGGTTTGTTATTGCAATATTTTCAGAAATATATAGTAAACATCTTTCACAGTGGGAAATTCAGCAAGAAATACAATTTTCATACACAGCCATTCATGTGGCTTGCCCAGGAAGATGAAATGACCCAGAGATGAATAAAAAAGTACCAGTATACAACTTTGAGCAGCCTGCAGTCTCCGACAGACACACACAGCTAGCAGCATAAGGATCATGATTTTGTGGTGCCGCAAGTGAATAACAAGTATCTGCAGTACAAGGGGAATTTGCTTTTCCACTGTGGCCAACCATTATGGTGAATGCTAATGTTTATCGTTTTTAGAAATTGCCCACCCAACCACCTCACCACAGACAGCACACTGACTTCAAACCCTAGCCAAAACGTCATTTGGAATCAAGTTATTTTTAGATTTCTTTAAGTATCTCTTCTGTGCGTTTTCAGAACCATGTGGGCACCTACGTGCAACGTGGAATATCTGTGCTAGTATCTAAGCTGATCGGTATTAGTGTGGGGGTGAAGATGAGAACATGAGTTGTTTGCAAAATCAAAGCCCAATTTATTTTTCGAAGTATTTTTAAGCACCAGAGTAGCATTTGTAGGACATTAAAATAAAGGTATAAGTCTTAGGGATATTTTTTCCTTCCTGCCCTGCTTTTCTCCTAGGCACACACCACAGTTAAACCCCAGATGAGCACTGTGCAGAGCCCCTGAGTGACCTGTGGCATTTTTTTCATCTGTACAAAACATTTGCACATGTGCGTTTGTTTTCTAACAAAATTATGCTAACAAATTTCTGAAGTCGGGGCTCTCGTTCACTTAGAAGCACTTAGACATAACTTCGCATCCACACAAATCTATTTTACTGCCTCAGTGCTTCTTGGAATCCAGTCCCCTCTCTTGAGGCATTTTGTTTTTTCCGGTTCTTCTGTCTACGTTCCACTGCAGTAACCAACGTGAATCTTTGCAAACGTGAGCGACCACACACATCCTAGAGGCTGCGATGCTGGGTCAAAGGACTCAGACTTTTAAAAAATTTCCGCAGTGTCACCCACAAAAGGACCTCCCATTCCGTGCTCTAACAGTGTGTGAAGTGCCTTCATCAAAGATGTGATTTTCCAGTGCAATAAAGTGTTGTACATACATACATATATATTATATACATGCACATGTATGTGCATATATATTTTCAGAGTTGTTATTAATATTTTCTGAAGATTAAATCCCTATTCCTTGCAAATTGTCCATCTGTGTCATTACATTTACCCGTCCACTCATCCATCAACTCCTCTATCCAGATACCCTTCCTTGATCATAAGATGAGTAACTCTAACCTGAGAGGCCCAGAAACTTCCTTAATGTTGTTGTTGTAAGGTGCCTATAGTTACACAAATGTGACCTACAGCTGGGTGCACTGGCACACACTTAAAATCTCAGCAAGTTAAGATGAGGAGGCAGGAGGACTTTGAGGTATAGGCCAGAGGCAGCCTGCACAACTTAGCAAGACCTTGTCTCAAAATAAAAGGAAAAAATAAAAAAGTGAAAATAGGCTGGGGGTGTCGCCCGGTGGTAGAGCATTTTCAGTGTTTAATTCTCAAGTCCCGAAAACAAACCTCAAAATCTGATCTACATAAGATTCATTTCTCAGCAATGTTATAACGATGATTTCTATAGCACTGAGTCAAAGAAAGAACGGAGCTTTGATGTCATGGAGTTTCAAATGTGATTACCAACCCTTGTACCCAGTAGCTCTGCAGAACCTGGAAAAGTCATGCCATGCCTCAGTCTTTTCTCATGAACTACGGGTGTCACCAGAGTACCTGCCTTGGAAGGCTGCTGGGAATCTTCAGCTAAGCAATGTCTATGGCAGTGCACATATTGCTTATTGCAAACATCAGGCAACAGGATTAGTAAGAAGGATTGTTGTTGTTGGGTGCCATAAAACCAGGGCTACTGGCTAGGGAGAAGACAGCAAAAAGGACAGCAATATACAATCCCATATATTGAGAGTTAGCAGGCATATTACAACAAAATCTGTTCTTTCTTTCTATCAGCAACACAATTTGAGGCCTGAACCTCTCATAACACTGATATGTCCCCCATATTTTAGCTTCCTAGGAAATTTTTACAATTATGACTCGACAAATCCATTTCTTCCTTTTGGGTATACTCTTTTTAATGTCAAAGTTCATCGCTAGCGATCTTCATTTCTCAAAAGCAGTTCATATCAAACATGGAAACATATTAGAAACCTTTACCACTGGATCTAGAATTAAAAAGAAAGGAAAATATAAGCAGAGTAGAAAGAAGGGGATGGGGTCAGTGGGTGGGAGTGGAGGTTAGATAAGGGGGGTGGAGAGGGGAAAAAAGAGGGGAAAAGGGGGTAGAGGAAAATCTCAAAATATGTGATGCAACTATATGAATACATGGGAAAAAAATAGAAGAAAAGAAAAAAATCAATAAGAATATAACCTGTGATTGCAAACAATTTTTATTCCATATTGATAAAAATCCTACTATTTTCTTTTGCTTCTCCTCTTTATATGGCTCTGTAAAATATGTAAATTGATGAAGGCATAAGCAGAAGTCAGGTAAGGGATATAGCATTGCATATTGCATAATGGATATAGCATAAGTCTTATTACTCTGTACCCTACCGATATTTATAAATAAATGGAGGAAAAAGGTTATTTTAAATTCAATCTCTCGTTTTTTCTGTCCTACAGTCCATTTAGCATATGTGTATGCTATAGCTTCTGTATATAGTATATGTATATACATACACGTCTATGTGCTCCAAATACACACACACACACACACACACACACACACACACACACACACATAACTTCAGTTTTAGTACTACAGACTAATGCACAATATGTACAGAACCTAACTGGGTAGTCTTGGCTACCTGCGCTTATTGCCATTTGTTCATTTATTTTACCATTGAGCAACAGACTCTGGTTTCATTTTAAAGCCTTTCCTGAAGCAACACGCACTCGGGACAGGTATTCCACAAAAGCCAACCCAATGAACTGTATTAGAAAAGGACGTCAGATGATAATGGATCCAACGTCAGTCTTTTGACAGTTCTGAAATGGGATTCACTCTTAGTTTTCTTTATTCAAGTGTGTGAGTGCACTGGGCCTGAAACAGGCAGGAAGAACAGTCATGCTTTCCACTTCCAGCCCAGTTCCTGGACATCCCTGGGGCATACATGATTCAAGGACCTGTTTTATGGGCTTCAACGCTGCTCCCAGGTCAGACCCAAGAGATTCAGGAGTGATCCTTTCCCCTTTCATACATATTTTATATATATGTGTGTATATATGTATGTATATCTATATAAATATATGTGTGTGTATAAAATACATAATATTATATATATATGGTAAAATGTGGTTCATGATTGTAAATTCTGATTAAGCATCTCTGAGCTTCTGGTAGGGCCAAGAACTGGGAGCAAAAACCCATGTACCAAAATTTAAGTAATGCACAAGCTTAGACAGAATGGAAGGGACACGTGGCACAGAGCTGTCATCCGTCAGATCTGTGGTTCCCACTGCCAGAAGACTCTATTCAAGGCCCAAGATGTTTCCTTTGAAAATATAACCCCCTATGTATCCCTGAGAACAAAGTTTTAAAAATGCCAATTTCTCCATCCATGTATTCATCCATCCAGGTAATGTCTACTGAGGTTTCCTACTCCTGATTTTCGAGATACCAAGAATGTGTTTCTTTAATTGCATACTTGCAAGATCTCTCTTCTTCTTCTCAAGCAGAATAAAATGTGTCAAATTGGCACTTCTATTTAAAATCAACTTAAATTGTTTTTCTTTTCATAGCATTTTGTACATGCTAAAAATTCAACAGAGAATGAGGTAGGCCTGGTATTTTCCATAGCCTGTGTGAGAGAAGACAAACAAAGGGGTGTTAGCGTAAGCTGGAAATCAGTTTCCCCACATGCACTAAAACCACCTGGCATGGATCATTCTGGGCTCCCTAAAAATTTTTAACAGCAACAGGAAACGAGAAAGCTCACTGTTTTGAAGACCTCTTGGGGGATCCAGTTAAATATCTGTACTTTTTCAACACTGCAGAATGAAAGGAATCAAACAGAGATCATTTCTGCAAAATTCAGCCATTTGATCCTAAGTGCTTTCCTCCAGCAGCACCTGTAGTTGGAGGTGACCATGACAAAGAGAACCCACCAGTCCTCCCAATCTTCGTGAAGTGAACAATTAAGGCTAAATTGTTGTTGTTGTTGTTAGGTGCCGTCGAGTCGGTATCCGACTCATAGCGACCCTCTGTACAACAGGGGAAACACTATTGTCAGTGCATAGGGTTTTCAATGGCAGATTGATTTTTGGGAGGGGGTTGCCAGGTCCTTCTCCCAAGCCTACAGCTTCTGGTGTTCCCAGGCGGTCTCCCATCCAGGTACTAACCAGGCCCGACCCTGCTTAGCTTCCGAGATCTAACGGGATCGGATGCCACAGGGCTACAGCTGCAGGCTAAGGCTAAATAGTGGACAAAATTGTTGTGGGCATCATCATTCATGCCCTTTCAAAAATGGCTTCTTGTTTTAGTTCCCACAAAGAAACTAAAAATGCCTTTTGTTTCCCGACTCAAGTGAAATGAAGATCTTCCCTGAACGATTAGGCTCCTACACAGTCGGAACTTGAATTTCTAAAGCGCCCAGGAAGCAGCAAGGAGCACAGACTTTGGAGTTGGAATCCCACATCTGCCACGCAGAAGCTGTGTGACCTTCAACTTCCCTGAGCCTCTATTGTCACTGCAAAAAGTAGGTGATAACAATACCAAACTCCTCCTCTTAAGAATTAAATATCTTAAAGCATTTACAACAATGCATGGTAAGTATGAAACAATAGTTAACAACACTAGTTAATAAATCAATCTGTGTGCCAAAATTTTAAAGACAGGAAGAAAATAATGTCCTGTGAATAGACAGGGGGAAGAAAAGTCATATGAGAGCATTCTTAGCATTACTGCTGCAAGCCTGATGTGGTGGCTCACACCTGCAATCCCAGAAATAGGGAGGCAGAGGCAAGAAGATTGCAGGTTCGAGGCCAGAGGCAACCTGTATAACCTAGAGAGACTATGTCTGGGGATAAAAAATAATAAATGGACAGGGGGTGCAGCTTAGTTGTAGAGCACTTGCAAAGTGTGCATAAGGCCCTGGGTTCAATCCCTAAGTACTGCCAAAAGAGTGGGGGGGAGGGAAAAGAAAAAGAATTACTGTTGCATGATGCACTTAGCCATGTTACATTTTTCTTTTTATTGAACATCAGTATCAAAGAATTTTCATTTTCTAGTTCTTGCTGGATATAGCTCTGACTAAATCAGGGGAAAAAAGGTACCTAAATCACAATGGGGCTGGGATTTAGCTCAGTGGGTAGAGCACTGCGCTGCAGTCTCTGAGGTCCTGAGTTCAATTCCCAGCACCCCAAAAATGGGAGAAGGGCCTGGCAATCCACTTCCAAGGCAATCCCGAAGCACTTAGCCATTGAAAACCCTATAAGGGTCGCTATGAGTCAGATACCGACTCGACGGCACCTAACAACAACAACAACAAAATCACAACGACCCATGTCCTATTCATAAGGAAAGACATTCCAAGGAAGCAGCTGTTGTAATATTATTGTCAGATTGTAAGGGTACGCACACTTTTTGATTTTGTATCATAACCCTATTCATAGCATCTGTTCGGAGATTTTTAAAGTTTAGTAACTAAAATTCTCATACCTTATGCACTTATGTGAAACACCAGGATGTGGATATATTAGTCATGTTATCCCTGATGGTGCCTACACCAGGAGTCCTCAACCCTGGCAATACTGGCACTATGGGACATGTACCTCTTTACTGTTTTACAGGAGGGGGTTCTCTTAGCAGCCCCATTCTCTACCCACCAGATGCCCATTACAAACCCTGCCCACATGTACCCCTGAAAAAATCTCCTCTGTGTTCCTAAATCCCCCACGTGCCCACTGTGTTCTTAAATCCCCCAGGCCCCACTGTTATGCTGTGGGGGCCTGCACATTGTTGGCTGAAAGCTGTGCCACCAGTATCTCAGATACCAGCAGGGCCACCAACAGTGGACAGGTTTCAGGTGAGCTTCCAGAGTAAGACAGACTAGGGAGAAGGACTCGCCAGCCCACTCCCAAAACAATCAGCCATTGAAAACCCTATGAGCAGCAGAGAAGCACTGTCATATATAGTGCCAGGAAATGAGCCCCCCAGGCTAGAAGACACTCAAGAAACAACTGGGAAAGAGTTGCTTCCTCACAGTAGCATCAGCCTTAATGATAAGAATGGAGTAAAGCCCCTGGGACCTCCTTTTGCTGATGTGGCATGACTCAAACTGAGAAGAAACACAGTGGCTGTAATAATGGGCTCAACATGAAAAGATCATGTGTGTGGCACAGTGTTGGGGAGGATTTTGTTCTGTTGTGCACTGGGACACTATGAGTTGGGTTCAATCAATGGCACCCAATAACAACATGCTTCCACATGTCATGGGCGAAGGTAGAAATCCACTGCTGGGTGGGATCCCAAGCCCTGGAATCTACCAAGTACCCATCTTGTGCCTCTTTCCACTCCCAGCTTAATAAATCTCACTGCTATCCTGGTACCCTGGGATTCCAGGAACCTGGAGGATATTCATTGTTTTTCCTAATCACCACCTGGAGTCCTGAAGGCACTTCCCAATCTCTCACTCAGGAAGAGCAGTGCCTACCGTGGGCCGGGTTGTAGCAAGGACCAGGAAGATGCGTGGGTGCTCCCAGACCCAAGCCTGGCACCAACGGAGCCAGGAAGCACCCGGGCAGAAATGACATCATATCAGACTGGGATTCCAGCCATGGTTCATGTGTTGTCAAGCCCCCATCCTCCTGATCACCACTGTAGTAAAGACGGAAGTCCTCTATGAGTGTCCTCCACCAGCTCCCACAGGCACGTGGACGCCGGCATCTCAGGAGCACACAGCCCACTTTCCCACAAGGACCAACTTCAACTAACCCACCAGAGGACAACAGAGGACAGGTAAACACATCAACGGCGCCCAGCAAGCCCAGATGCATGACTGTAAAGAGAAAAGGAAGGGATTGCAGAAGACTTCTAGCACAAAGGCCTTAAAGGATGCTCTTTGCAAAGCGAGCTGGCAGCTGGAGAGACCGCCTTGAGTCACTTGGGTACTGCTGTTTTTCCGAATTAGATGTGAAGCGTGGGTAGATGGTGCTGGAGGTGGAGATCCTTCTGGGTGTTCACACAGGCACAACCTTTCTGTGCCCAAGGTAATACGACCCATGTTAGGAAATGTAGCCAACTAACCAAAACCTGCAGGTAGTTCAATGTGGCCAGTTCTGATTACTAACCACTAGTGTAATCACAAAGGCCCATTTTTAAGGAAGGACGAGCTTTGCCCAATAAGCAGGAATCCAGAATTCTTGACTTGCCTTTCATAGAAACAGAGAAAAATAAACACAATAGAGGAAAAGCCCTAACCACGTCTACCAGGGCATAAGATGTGTGCATCTGTGACAGACGTACATATGAGATCCCACTGCCATCTCTGGACGCTGGCGACGCTGCGCTGCTTCGCCTGTATTTGCATCACTGCTTCACAAAACTTCCCCAGCTTCCCATCAGAACTGGCTGAAAGATGGCTCACCCTAAATAAATGCTAGGGAACTCACCCCTGTTCTTCTTCCATTTCCTTCAAACTCAACCAAAATCATTTCCCAAGGATTTGCAAATGCAAAATTGTCCAGAACACCCAACTGACCCTATTTGTTTGCTACATCAAAGTACACAGACATCACAAGTGAAGGGGAAATGGGGTCCTTCCACTTCCCTATAGGTTATGCAAACACCTCCGCAGAAAGAACACTTTGAAATTCTTATGGAGCAAGAAAAATTGAAGCATACTAATATAGGCAGTGAAATTGGGCTTTTTGTCATTTTTAATTGCGTGAATTCATAACCTAGTTTTGCTGAATCAAAAACGGGTTGTTGTAGCTGACGAGCTGTTTCGGCCTTTGGGGCACACATGCGCACACAGAAAACCCCCAACTTTTCACATAAACTTTATTTGTATTCATTTTTAAAAACCCTGAAAGCTGCCTGAGACACTATAGGCATTGAATAATTTAATATGTGATGGTTTCCAAGCCAAAGGCTGCATCTGCCATGCTAATTTCTAAAGATTTATTTGTGTTGGGGCTGGGGAAGGCAGAGGGTACAGGACGGCAATTCTGGCTGATTCTATACGATTTAATTCAAACCAATTAAAATGCATACTTATAATCTCCCTTCCTTTATTCACTTCTATTTACTATTGCTCATGATAAAGATAGATGTTCGACCAGGGATGCGAAAGAAAACAGGAGAAAAGCATCCAGCCACACACACAAAGACCCAATGTATCCTCACAACCTAAAGCTTCCTGGTTTACAACAAAACCACGCTTGAAGTGCAAAAACCTTAATGGGTCCATGCTTTTCATCTCTACTTATTCTTATATCTGTCAGAAAAATCAGTACAAGATGGGATTAAAGTCTCCTGGGAAGGACACTGTTTAAACCTCATTCAAATTACTTTCAAGGAACTTACTCCAACCCCATCTATGATAATTTTGAGATTAAAAAAGTGAAATTTTAAAAAGTGAGAGCTAAAAATTAACCACCAAGGAGAGCGTCATACGCTTTGTCACGATATAAATCGCCTTCTTCATACACCGCCTTCCATTCTTCAGTACTGCAACTTTGCCCAAAACCTCATATATCAACTGTGAATTTACGCAGATGGACAAGATGAAGTCTATCTTTCATTGGACATTTTAACAGTTATTTAGCTCTAGACTGACTTGTCCAACCAGGTTCTCTATAAGCAAACCAACACTAATAAGAATGTGACGTCAAATTTCAGAGTATAACATATATCATCTATTATCCTAAAATAGGACAATGTATTATAACTGTAATTTAGAAGAAGGCAATTGTTGCAAAAAGCCCTGGGGAGTTACTTCAACCTTTGTATCATACTGGAGAGGGAGAGGGGGAGAGAGAGAGGGAGGGAGGGAGGGAGGGAGGGAGAGAGAGAGAGAGAGAGAGAGAGAGAAAAGAAAATAATTAGCTAATCCTTTTTAAGAGCAAAGATAAACACAATCCAAAACAAAAGCAATAAACAATTTTTGTTATACTTAAACCTGCCCATAAGTCAATGTTGATGGCTATTTCTCCCAGGGACAAGTAAATATGGATTAAAATGAATCCAGACTGTAAAATTAAAACACATAATAGAGAAAATAAAAGTTGAAGGACAAGATTATAATAAGTGTAAAAATATGCTTATCCCAACACAGTCATAAGAGCCAAAGGGAACTTTTACATAAGTCCGTCGTCTGGTTTTAAGAATCAGCTCTTTTCACATCATGGGGGTATTTGCTGAGAGTCCTGGTTAAAATGAAGTGACCACAAGTCTAAGTGTCCATTTTTAATAAGTCCAGTATGCAGGTAGATTGCCTGATGAGAAGTAATTCTCAGATGTGCACAGAGAATTCCAAAAGGAAAAAAAATCGGGTTCTGGTTCTTCTTCAGAGTGCACAATGTGTTGAAATGTAGCTGAAGATATCTGAAGAGCTTTCCATACAGAAATACAGACAGACAGGCAGAAAGAAAAACAGACAGATAAAAAGAGGGAAGAGAGAGAAAACGAGGTGAGAGAGGGAGGGACCCCTCCAACACCTCCAACTCTTCAGAGAAGCAATTCTCTCTCCTCACCCTCTGGGTGTTCCAGTACAGGCAAGGCAGGAGCCCGAGAGAGGTGAGGACAGAATTGGAAAATCCTGGGTTTTTTTGTTTTTTGTTTTGTTTTGTTTTTTGCCTTATTTGGGGGTCGAACCCAGAGCCTCGAACATCCTCTGCAAATTCTTTGCCATTGAGATGCACCCCCAGACCATTTTTCCACTTTTTATCTTGAGACAAGTCTTGCTAAATAAATTACACAGGCTGCCTCTGGCCTTGAGCTCAAGATCCTCCTGCCTCTGCCTCCCGAGTTCCTAGAATTAAAGGCAGGAGCCACTGGCAAATTCTGCTTATTTAAAAACCATGAATGCTCCTCTATGGCTCTTGGACATAAGTGATAAACAGTTGTTGGTGATTAACTTTAGTTCACTTGGAGGGCAACTCTCTTCAAACTTAATCACAGTGAGCCACAGAAGCAAGTTACCCTACTGTACAAATACATTCATAAGCACGCCCTTTGGAATTTTGGGCCACATACCTGGATCAAAAAGTAGGGAACCCATATGAGAAAGATTTTGCGGTCTGAAGCCAAACAATTTACTACCCAGCCACACGAACAGAGGGTTACGCAATCATTTTTGACTATCTCGATTATACACTGCATTCACTTCTGAGGGACCGAACTGAAAATCACATAAACAGTGAGTAAATTGTGAAGCGCCTGGTAACAGCAGAAAATAACTCTCTCAGCAAATAACATAATAACGTTTTACAAATGTGGCTTGCCTACAAAACTTTGGGGTTCAGAATGCCCCTTGGATCCCTCTTAAATAGGCAAAGAGGAAACACGGATTCAAAGACACAAATGAACCCCACAATCTCACTGTCATCGGAAAAGAAAGGCTGGAGGGATGCGCTGAGATGCAGAATTCCAGGTGATCCTCTCGGTCTGTTAAGTACTGTGGGCAGCACTTGGCATACATGTATTTTTTAAACGCTTGACAGTGAATCCCATCGCTTTAGAAATGAAAGCGCCTTTCCTCCATTTGATATCAAGGATAGTAACTCTTACTCCATTTAATCACACGGTCTCGAGCCTATCTTTCGAGGGAAACCCTGTCTTCAACGTTGTCGATTTAACCCCCTTCCAGGGGATGCAGAGAAACAAGGCGGATAGCACACGAGCGTGGTAGACATGTTTACCCGGACACGCCACGCGTGTGCACGCGCGCACACACACGCGCCCCGCTGGAACGAGAGCGTGCCAACTTTCCCAATGCACGACCCATCCAGCCATTCACTCCATCCACCTCTCCTTCCAAGAACCGCTCATCTCTTGCGAGACAAAAAACAAAAAAAACCCAGCACACCCCTCCTGGCCTCTTGGGACTCGCACAGGGGCCCCAATAAACGCTTATTCATCTCGCGACTGAAGTTGCAAGGAGCCAGTGGGCATCAGCAGCGAAGTTGCCTGCTAACTTCCAGCGGGCAGGGAAAACCCCTGCGTCCCCGGGATGGGATGCCCGGCCCCTCCCAGCTGCCCCGTGGCCCTCGGGGAGCCGGGCCGCGTACCTGCCCGTCCCGCTCACGCGCCGCGACCGCAGCCGCATCCCTCCATCGCCTCTGCGGGGCTCCCGGGCTCCCTCCGCCGCCAGCTCCCGGTTCTGAGCGGCAGCCCGGAGGCGCGCGAGCCTCCACCTTCCCTGAGCCAACGTTGGACAGCGGCTGGCGGCGGCTGGTCTGCCACAGGCAGCCCCAAATGTCAATTTCCACACTCCTCCCCTGTGCCCGCCCCCGCCGCGGCCCGCCGCGCCCCCGCCTGCGCCCGTGGGCTCCGCGCGGCCTCCACGGAGGCGGCCTCCGCGCCCCCTAGCCTTCTCCGCCCGCCTCACCTGAAGGGCATCTCCCACCACCGCGAGGAGCTGCCAAGATTTCATCGTGGGCGGCGGCGTCCCTGCTCTGCTGCCTGCTGGCCGGGGAGCGAGGCGGGAGAAGTCCGAGGCCCGCGCGAGCGGCACCCACGTGCGGGCAATGTAAATTATCCCGGCCTCTGCGCGCGCCCGCGCCGCGCCTTCGCCTGCCCTCGCCGCCCGCAGGTGCGAGGCGCCCCGAGCGCGCGGACACGAGACCGAGCCGCCGGGCAAGGGGGCAATCAAGCGCGGGCGCGCGGAGAAGCCGCCGGGCGACCTGCGCTTCCTCCCGCCCGCCCCCGCAAGCTCGCAAGTCTTGCAGCTCGGGGAGGCCGGGGAGGCGGGGGAGGCCCGGCTGAGTGGGTCCCGCCCCCGCGCCTCCCCCAGCACTCGCGAAGCACTGAGCCGATGGCACTGTCTCCCGATCCCCTGCCCCGCCTCCCGCACGTGTCCCTTCCCTTGTTCTTCCAGGCATTAAATATGTACCACATGACAGAATAGGGCACCTTGCAGGGTCCCCTGAGTCCTCAGTTGACAACCAATTTTAACTCACGAGCAATGAAATGTCTAAAGGCACCGTACAAGCGCTTCCAATTACTCACAGACGCCCTGCATTATTCACAATGTCCAAGGGACGGTATTTACGACTTCCAATACGCCCCTTCTTATAGAAATTCCGCGAAGGATGGGAGACCCTCCCCCGCCCCGCACTCCCACCCCGCACAGCTGAGAGGCATTGGGCATCTCCCAGGAGGCAGGTGGACCTCATCTGAGGGTTGATGACTTGGAATCTCAGATCCTCTCGCAGCTCATAGATGAAATGAGAACGCTCTAAACTTTTGCGCCTGCTTTCAGAGGCAGAAGTCTTTGCTTGAACTTTAAAGATCACATTTGAAAACGGAGCTGTCTTGAATAATAACAGCACCCATGTAAATTTCCTATCCCCCCTCCCCGTCCTCATAGACCATTGTGGTGGTGTCGATAGTGAAATTGGAATGGGTTGCCAAAGTTTCTGTCTATCCCCATCTTACTTGGTGCTTTTCAAAGGGATAAATTATTTGGATGTAAAAAATTTAGTTTTCTCTCTTCTGTCAGTACTGCAAACTGGATGCACCAAAATGGCCTTGATGCTTCAGTTACTTATCAGTTAAGACTGACGGCCCTCAATGTGCAAGAAAATGCCACCTCCAGGCGTGTATTTCCACCCACATTTGGTGACCAGTGAAATATTCACTGGCTTCCTGCCTCATCTTCTTGGAGACTCTATTTTCGTTAAAGGCCTAGCACACAAGGAATTATGATTTTCTACGTTGGTAAGCAAAATTTAAAATGCAAATAAATCTTTCAAATATTTATTTTCACATTTATTACTGCTCCACATCTAGAGGCAGTATTTCCAGGGGTTTTTTTTGTTTTGGTTTTTTTTTTTTTTTTTTTTTTTTTTTTTTTTTTTTTTTTTTTTTTTTTTTGGAACATGCCAAGGCTGTACCAAACTCTCCTCCATCTTGATCATACCAGTAACTAAATGACAAGGGATTTTTCTTCTTCTGGGCATTAAGTGTGTTTTTAAATGTGGCATTACTATAGTGTTTTAAATTTCTCTTTTTGGAGTTAAGAAAAGTTAAGCCAGGCATGGTGGTGCACGCCTGGAATCTCATGCACTACAGAGGCTGAAGCAGGAGGATCATGAGTTCGAGGCCAGAAGCAGCCTATATAATTTAGCAAGACCCTGTTTCAATATAAAACATTTTGAAAAGGGGCTGGGGGTGCATCCCAGTGGCCAGGCACTTGCAAAGCATGAGTGAGGCCCTAGGTTCAACCCCCAGAACCACACACACAAAGAAAGTTTATGCATGCTCTCTTCACTTGCCTTTCTTGGGGAAAGTGGCATTTAAAGGATGTCAAGATAAGATTAGGTAAAACTACGGTTCACAGTGATGGCCTGCTGCAGACTGCACTCTGCCCACTGATTATTTCAGGAGTCTACTTCTGACATTAACTTAGGTCATCGTCCTCAGGCAAGGTTTTCAACGACGTTGGGGTGATGTGGCAGAAAGGTGTTTAGACCTTTGCTTCCCTGGAACCCCCATAATTACAGAGATCCACAAATATAAAGTACGATTATAACAGCACAAACTGGCATCCTCGGTGGAATGATTTGATGCACAAATCAGTTCCCCAAAGCAAGGTTATTCAAAATGAAGCATGGTAGGAGTGGCCGGTGGAAGCAGCAGATCCTAATTACAGCCTGATTGTCCCCGAGTTCCCTGGCACATATGGCCATTTAATCACAGAGTGTGACAACCTTGGCAGATGTTGCCAGACCTGGTTATTGATATAAATTGCTATTCTCATGAGTAAGTGGTACCGGGAAGAGTTAAAGCCGCGTCTGCCTTCATCCAAAGGGAAATAAGGGTCCAGGAGAGCATCTGTAGTTACAAGACAAGCTGACACAGGACAAGGTTGTTTCCTCGCCCCCATCCCATGAGGAAAACGGTAATGGGCATAATCCCTTCATCCAAGAACAGGAGGAGAAGCTCACACAGACACTGCAAACGGACATTGTCATTGTGGAAGCCGATTTACCAGCATTTATAAAAATGGAAAATGTGCTCAACCCTATCACCAAGCAGTTCTGCTTCTAATGTTTGCCCTAAAGAAGACTTACTTATAGATGTAACTGCACCATTGCTTGCAGCAGGAGAAAATAATGGCAAACTAAGTAGTGAGTGGGTATAAAAATGGGGTCACTTCCACAATGAAATACTATATAGCACTGAAAATAACATGTAAAGCCATCCGTAGCTTTGTAGATATGAATATGTATAAAGATAATACAGAGTGCAACTGTGCATACATATATTTCTCAGTAACAAGGCTGAGATAAAAATGCAAGTTACAAATGACTCATATACCATGATACCTTATGAAAGAAAATGTACCCATAAAATGATATGATGGATTTTGTCTAAATATCTAAATTATCTAAGTACTTGTGGATGTATAGGTAACAGCCAAGGACAGAGGCTGAGCAAATGCATCCTCTGCAAGCCAAATTCAGCCATGGCCGGCTTTCACACAGCCACTAGTTTAAAATGGTTTTTATATTTTGAAAAGTTTTTTTTTTAAATGACTGGGGATGTAGCTCAGTGCTATACTGCTTGCCTAGCATGCATTAGGTCCTGCACTCAATCCCTAGCACTACAAAAAGAAAAGAAAAGAAAAGTTAAAAAAGACAAAAAGAAAAGCATTTCATGATATGTGAAAGAGGTAAGAAATTCACATCTCCACGTCTGTGAGTGACACAGTGTTCCATGTATGAGTGTGCAGCTCTGACAGTGGTGACCACACAACTGTAGCACCATCGTAACAGAGGTCCAATAGCCTTCAAAGCCTGAGGCATTTCCTATCTTTACCTTGATAGACACAGTTTGCTGATTTCTGGGCTAGAAGAATAGGTCCCAAGCTCACAATCATGTGAGCTAGGGAGGAGGGGGAGACAGAGCTGCTTCTGGAGGCTGACAATTCTATTTCTCCTTTCAAGAGAACCCTTACACATTGGTTTTATACCTTTAAAGGTAATATGTATTAGAGAAATATAGCATATATAATTTGTATTAAGTACAAAATGTGCAGTTACCTATTTATAAACATACACACACCAGTTATTATTGTTGTTGTTATTTTATTTCTTCTGGTTTTGGTTTTTGTTTTGTTTTTTTTCTTTTGCGGTACTAGAGGTTGAACCCAGGGCCTCACGCTTGCATGCTTTGCAAGTGCTGGACCACTGAGCTGAGCCCCCAGCCTTTTTTTTTTTTTTTTTTTACTTTTTGAGATAGGGTCTCGCTAAGTTACACAGACTTCCTCTGGTCTAGAACTTGCGATCCTCCTGTCTCTGCCTCCCAAGCCACTGGGATTACAGGCGTATGCCACCGTGCCCGGCCTGGTTTTTGTTTTTTGAGACAGGGTCTCACTATACACCCAGGCTGGCCTCAATCTCCTGCCCCACTTGCCAAGTAGTGGGATTACAGGCCGTCCCTGGCACACAGGGCTACACATACACTTTTTTAAAATGTTACAAATATGCCCTTGACACTTAAAACAAGAGACACACACCGACCTCTCCTTAAAGTTTTTATACACAAACTTTCCAAAAGGTATGTGTTGCTGGATGTCGTGACACATGCCCGTAATCCAAGCTCTGGGGAGGCTGAGGCAGGAGGACCTAAAGCTCAACGCTCACCTGGATTACATAGCGAGATCCTGTCTCAAAAATAAAATGCGTGTGTGCTGTACACAAGTAGGCACACTGGGAAGAAATCACTCAAAACTGGTAGCCCTTGCTGGTGAAATATGGCTGCTTATTGTTCGCCTCTGTTATTTCCAATATTTCTTGTTTTTCTAGATAAGTGTCAATATAAGACAAAGATGGAGACCCTGCCCATGTAAGTGCTGGTGGCTGTCATGTGCCAACCTCAAGCCCTCACACAGGAAATGAGGATTAAACCTTCAAAAAGAAAAACATCATGGCTTGGTTTATATTCACCTAACATTTTTGGAAAACTCCAGCACCTAATTGCTTCCTCATAGGAAAAAATAAGAGCTGAGATTCAATGCACTGAAGATGTTTATTAAAATCAATCTTACCCTTGAAGTAAAATGCAATGTAGATTTTCCTTTCTGCTACAAGCTATGGTAATGGCCCACTGAGATACACCTCACAATACAGTGATATTGCTTCTTTACCAGTCTGAAAATATTTTCCTGTAGAAAAAGCACAAAGCCGGCTCCATTTGAAAAATAAAATAAAATAAAATTACATAGCAACCACATTGGAACTTCGCAGGATTAGAACAGTGGGATCTAATGATTTTCTTTGTCCTGACACCTAATAATCGAGTTGCATTAAGAAAGGTGAGCTTAATGAAGCATTTTGAGCTGGAGGACCATGCGATTTATGGCGGACTTGTTGTGGCTGTCCTCCTAAATGGATACCATTAGCTTTCCACTGGTCTCTGGTAAATGGCCACACTTCCTAACAGACACATGCATGAGTCACCTGCGAGCGTGTATTTTCACCGCATTTTCTGCAGATGAGTCACCCTCCCACCTTTAAGCTAGGACCAGGTGAGCAACCCTCCTTACAAAAGCAAAGCAGGCTTTTCTTCAATGCAGAAACAGCATGATCGCGGGGACATCCTTTTCCCTCTCCTACCTCAGCACGGAAACTGAGCCTCATCCCTGCCCTGCATGACACCAAACGCACCACTGAGAAGGATGCTCTTCTAAGTGCTGCATCAGGCAAGCGTTGGTCCTTATGACTTTTTGTAAAATAATAATAAAAGTAATTAGAAAGCCAATGAGTGTTTACTGTGGAGAGTTTAGAAAATTTGGAAAACAACAGGGGGGAAAAAGAAGCTATTCTTTATACTACCATCCAAATTTAGCCACATGGCAGATTTCACAATAAATCCAACTACAAAGACATTTTGCATTGTATTTATGACTAAAAACCCATAAACACACAATTGGCATTTTGCAATATAAACTGCCTTATTATCTTTTGCATTTTGCAAAAATTTATCATGAACATTTTCTACTATGACAGCACTAAAAATCTGTAACATCAATTTTGGTATCCTGCTGCAGTGAAAGGCTATTTCTTTATACTCTCCCTTAAATAATACTTCGATGAACATCTTGTTCATGATTTTATGAGCTTGTCCCTGTTAGTAAGAGGGGAAATACCTGGAAGTGAAATGATTCAAAGTAGGCATTCTTTTTAGGTTTTTATATGTTGTTGTTGTTGTTGTTAGGCGGCATTGAGTCAGGCCCAACTCATAGCAACCCTCATAGGGTTTTAGTGGCTGTTTTTCCAGGATTGTTTCTGGAGTGGGTTGTCAGATCCTTCTCTCATTTTTGCAGTGCTGGAGGTCAAACACAGGAACTCAGAGCACACAGAGCAAGCACTCTACCAACTGAGCTAAACCCTAGCCTGGTTTTACATGTAAGGAACTGCAGTTCTGAAATGTTGCACACTAACCCCTATTCCCAAGAGCAGTACAAAAGAATCCACCTTGCCTTGGAAACAGCTTTTAGCCAACTTATTTTCACTTTAAGTTTTTAAATTTAAAAACAATTATGTATGTTTTCATTTTTATTTTTGAGACAGAGTCTTCCTACATTGCTCAGGCTGCCTCTGTCCTTGAACTTGGGATCTTCAGCCTCCCAAATTACTGGGATTACAGGCGTGCATCAGGGTGCCTGGCCAATTATTTCCTCTTTCAATGTCCATCTCCTGGCTGGGTCCCTTCTTCCACCCACCTGTCCCACTTGGTACCGCACTCTTTCATGCTAAATTAGCATAGCAAAGCTCAAACACTTCAGAAAACAAAGGTAGTGTTGGGGAGTGATTTAAATCTAAGCTTATTTAACCTAAGTGGCTAGTGGCTGCCCATTTTGCCTTAATTGCCTTTTAAACTAAAATCAATGTTAAATTACCTGAACAACAGCCTCTGCACAATTGCAAAGTGAAAATTCTGTAAGTGCCTCCTCAAAAGCCTTTGGAAAAGCATCTCTTTCTTCCTCAGTCTGAGGGGGTTTGGGGCCACCAGATCTGATTAAAGGGTTCTGAGGACAGACACCACATCAGCCTTGGGATGTGCCGCTCCTTCACACAAAGGCAGGCTCAGGGTTCAAGAGGGAATGTGGATATTGAAAATTAAATGGCATTCTTTTGTCCCTGGGGCTGGGGTTTAGCTCAGTTGGCAGAGTGCTACTCTACACTCTCTGAGGACCTGGGTTCAATTCTCAGCACTGCAAAAACAGGAGAAATATGGGACAATCCATTCCTGAAGCAATGCAGAAACAATCAGCCATTGAAAACTCTGTAAGGGTCACTATGAGTTAGACCCAACTTGCAGGCACCTAACCACAAGAACAAATTATGTCCCTAGACTGGGGTTTTCTGAGTTGGTAGAGTGCTGCTCTGTGCTCTCTGAGGTCCTGGATTTAATCCCCAACACCGCAAAAATGGGAGAGGTACCTGGCAGCCCACTGCTGAGCAATTAGCCATTGAAAACCCTATGAATAGCAGAGAAGAGTGTTTTGTTCTGTTTTACATTGGGTCCCTATGAGTTGGACCCAACACCAGGGCACCTAACAACAACAACAGGGAGTAAAAGGGGATGAAAATTGACTCCTGTCATTTGGCTATGCATGATGGGAAAGCCACGTGCATCTCTGAGGACACTGGGAAGGCATTTTCTAAGGGGCCTCACACGCTAAGCCAAGGCACTGATCCATTTCCAAAACAAAGACCCCAGGCTCCTATCACACTGGGTGCCCAAAGCTGGGTGTCCAAGGCTATTGTGACACAGGGGTGCTCCAGTCTTATTCAAACTAGGGGGATATGTGCAGGCTCTCTTTCCTTCCTTCTCCTCCTGCCTCTGCTTCTTGCCCTTCACTCTTCTCTTCTTTCTCGAGCCATTGTGCACACAGCTCTCCCTTCCCTCAGGCCTGCCGTCTCCTCTGTCTGTCTAAGGTCCTTTGCCCCCGAGAAGCTGCTCAACTCCGGTCTCTCTGACTTTCCTTTTCCCTGGGAAAAAGAAATATCCTTCTGCAGATTCACCCAGGGAACCCAGTTTATTTCAAGTTCCTTTCCAGCTTGATCTAAGCTTCTCCAGGTGCTCAGAATTCCCTCCAATTACTTCTTAATGATGTCCTATCTCTTAATAAATCTTATCTGTTCTCTCCACTGTCACTTCTGCAGCAGATATAAATACATTTAAACGCCAGATACAAGAACCTGGCTTATGTTGCCAAATTCCCAGATCCCGGCTCAGTACTGGCCTTGGGCTGCAGACCAGCACTTCCACGCTCCCTGCAAATCCCTGGTATTTATTGTCCGGCCACCATCTCTACCACCTGGTCCAGGAAGCCAACAAGAAACGACCAGAACTCAAAGAAGGGCTCATTGCTTTCCTGATTTTATTCCTACTTCCAACTTAAGAGCTTCCAGGTCCCCTGACCAGACACTCCACATGTTCCTCTCCCTTCTAGCAGCTTCCTCATGCCGGCAGCCGGCAGTGGGCATGCTGGAGGCCTTCCCTTTTTTACCACAGAAACTCTCCCACTGCCGCGGCTGCCTCTGAGTGTCCACCAAGACGCAAGTGATGCTGACTGACCTCCACAACACTGCAATCTCCAAACACGCTACCTTGCCCCTGTGTATTCAGTGGATCTGTTTTTACTCCCACAATAATTATTTTCTGTTCTATAATTGGCAAATAAGACAAGCAAACCATAGCCCTCATGGACCTCATATTCTAGTGTGGAAAACAGACAGAAAAGAAGGAAAGGGTAGGTTTCCCTAACTGCCCTGGGGGAGGTAAGTCATGATTAAAGGAGCAGGGAGAAGAGGAGGAAGAACCTTCCATATGATTCCGGGCTTGCTAACACCTAGCATTGCACGGATCTGTTTCTTGGTTTTGATTCCTTCAGATCAATTGAGCTGGCGTCACCGGATTTGAACCACAGAGCCTCAAAAACTACGCAGATGTGTATCCTGCCAACAAAGATCCTCCATGGGTGGCACGTTTTCTGTGAACTAGAAACAAAGTAGACAACCAAAGAGATCGGGCTAGAAATGAGATGCAGGTTAAAGACTCTACGAGGTCAGAGGCAGGGGGACAACTTACTTCTGGGCACTGTTAGGTGTCCTTGGGCCCTGGGGCAGAAGACAGAGAGAAGCGAGTATGTCACCATGGGCATACTTCTGAAAGTTACACCAGCACAGACATTGTGAAGGTGGAACAGTTTGCTCAGAGGTCCTGCTATATTCATTGTTGTTTGGTGCTGTCGAGAAGACGCCAACTCATAGCCACCCTGTGTACAACAGAAGGAAACATTACCTGACATGGTGCCAGGCACACCATCTTTTTACATTTGAACCCACTGTTGCAGCCACTATGTTTTTTCTCATTTTGAGTTGTGCCACATCAGCTAAAACAGGTCCCAGGGGCTTTCATCCATTCTCATCATTAAGGTGGACTCTACTTTGAGGAGTCAAATTTTCCCCAGTTGTTTCTTGAATGCCTTCCACCCTATAGGGCTCATTTTCTGGCACTGTATTTGACAGTGCTTCTCCACTATTGATAGGATTTTCAATGGCTAATTGTTTCAGGTTTGGGCTGCTGGGTCCCTCTCTCTCGTGTGTCTTAGTCTGCAAGCTCAGCTGGAACCTGTTCACCATGGGGCCCTGCTGGTATCTGAGATACCAGTAGCGTAGCTCTTAGCATCACAGCCACACACAGGCCCCCACAGCACAAGCTAGCAGACATAGCTCTGTCACCAACTATATTCATTGTAGTTATATAATATTCATTGATTTCCCTACTTAGGAAATTGAGCAGTTTGGAGAATAAAATGTCACAAAAACAGAGATCCAATCAGTCTGTACCCCAAATGCACTCACCCACGTGTTCACAGCATGTCACCCCGAAATGGTAGAAGAAGAGGCCAGAGGACTTCTATTTCCAGCAACTTGATTTGCTCTGGGCCCAGCGCACCATGGGAATGGGCAACTCACAGCCTGAAGACGTCCTTTGTTCACAGGGAGAGAATGGACTGGCTGGCTGTAAGCTTGGGCTGTGCGAGGGAGCTCAGCCAATTGCACCACCCTGTCTGCCAGAGAACTGCGGGTCATTCTCCTCCCCCTACAGGTGTTTTAGGAAAACTGCGCCTCCCCAGCCCCACCTCTACCAGTTTCCACCCAGCAACCAGGGTGGGACAAATTGCCCCTCTGTGGTCAAGTCGTAGCCTCTCCTACAAATTTGGGATTTGGAAAGAGATGGGGTGGTGGGCTTCTGGAGACAGATTGGACAATGGGGTAGATTTCATGGTGGAGTCTGAAGACTAGTTAAGAGACACAGCATGTAGAGAAGGAAAAAGAGGCGGTGGGAAAAGACAGAGGAAGTGGGGGACGCAGCGAAATGAGCAGGAATAAGAATCCACTGCCCTGGAGCAATACAGAGATGGAAAAATCATTTCCTTGACTGTCCACAGCTATTTCCTTCACTCTGGATCCCTTCCTTTGCCCTGTGGGCTTCAGACCCAAGTCAGCTTCTTGAAGATCCCTGCTATTCGCTCCACTCCTGCTGGATTCTCTGCACACAGCTGTTCAGGCCACAAAGGAGTCTCCAGGACTCTCTGCCTTGGGGACAAACACAATCCCCCAATGCTGTGATGAATAATCGTCTTCTCTGTGGCTCACAATCTCTCATGACACACAGCTCATATGCAAGCCTGCCAGAAACAATCTAGACATAGAGGGATAAAGGAAATACAAATTCCCCAGCACCAGAGCTTCCATTTGCTTTATTTTGTTTTGTTTTTCAGTGGTAAGCATAAAGATGTCTTCCTACCTAAGATTATCATAAAAAAATAATTGAAAGATTCATTCTTTTGCATTAGGTATGGGAATACCCACTGTACTCCAGAACTCTTGTTAGACCTGGAAATACAAAGTTGAATGTGTCCACTGGAGAGACAATAACAAGATTATGCTATAAACTAGTAGTATAATCTCTGTCATAAGTGATACAGCTGAGTAAATTGTGCTGTGTACTTGTTTGGTAGAGGAAGCGTCTTGCTCTACCTAAAAGTAGAAGGCAAATTTTCAGAGAATTCAAAAGGTGATGGTGCATAAATCGGGTTTTGAGGGATGCACAAGGATTTGTTCAACATAG
This sequence comes from Pedetes capensis, assembly GCA_007922755.1. Classification (NCBI taxonomy): domain Eukaryota; kingdom Metazoa; phylum Chordata; class Mammalia; order Rodentia; family Pedetidae; genus Pedetes; species Pedetes capensis. The sequence continues at coordinate 74,448 of VMDO01005364.1, forward strand.
TCAAAGTGCCAGGCCATTCTAAGCACAGAAAATAATTGGCACAAAGGGACAGCGGTGCAGCCAGGTGGGCTGATGGACAGAGCGGACATCTGAGGACCAGTCAGGTGAAGGAGGCGTGGGTCACCTGAGAGTAGTCGGTGTGGGGAAGGCCACCCCCGTTAGTGTGAAGCACCAGAGATCCACTAGAAGATCCTTTTAGCCTAGAAGGTGATGAGGAATGATTTGATAAACATGTTGTAAACAGCATCAGTAGGATGCACTGCATGGCTGGAAGAGAGATGTAAGTAGTGGTGGTTTAACAACAAAAGGACCACGAAAGCAGCTCAGAGATTAAGGCCAGTTCCTACATCTCAGTTACATGTTTCCGACCGAATGGCGACACAGTGACCATGATTGGGAGCATCAGGTGAAGGTCAGGGAAATATGCTAGGCTTGTCCTAGGCACAATGAATTGGGCATAGCACTGCAAGCTGTGGATAGAGTGACTCCAGGCACAGGTCCGTAGAAAGATGGGGTACTTGGTGGAGAGGCTGGAGACCACCGGGAATTCCCGAGCACAGAGAACAGAAGTGCAATCAGAGATCTCGGAGGAATGGATGGGCTCGGGTGATGATGCTATTAATGCTCGAGCCAACACAACAGAATGCAGCTGTGAATCACATCTGGAAATAGACCCAACAGATGCAGTGCAGTTATGTCTGCCCCAGATCTGGGTCTTCACATACAACACAGGCACAGATTTAATACCCATGACCACTATACAACTAGTCCAATGAGTTGGGAGGTTAGATTGAAGCAACAACAAACCGGCAAAGCAATCATTTGCATTAATTCTTGCCTTTTTAGCTCATTTACTACCTGCCTGTCCAAGCAGTACAGACTAGGATGTCTTCCCCACAGCAAACAGCCACCCCGACCCAGGTGCAAGAATTTCAGCTATGAACAAGGTCTAAACCAGACCTTTTCTCCTGGACAAGAAGCCCCAGAGTTAGACGTGGTCTAGGGCACATCTTGACCTTCAAGGAGCTCCTCGGCTACTCCAAGAGCAATCAGAACTACAAACAGGAAGAACACGAAGTGTGTTATGAACCTAGTGTGTACGTCCACTGTGTGAAGGCCACACACTCTGTAGACACTGTATTTTAAAGGACTGATGGCAAAGTGATAAAGCAGTCTCGCGAAATAACCATTTGTTTGATGAACATTGGAAAATGATCTCCAAGCTTGGGGAGGACACAGGTTTTTCTGGGGTCCCCTTGTGGTCTAGAGCGTGAACTTATCTGGCATCATAAACCAGCTACCACCAGTGACATGGCAGAGGCTGTGTGCTAACCCCTTAGTGTACATGAGAGGTGATGTAAGACTGAGGCTTCTATCAGTCTTGGTGGTTATTGTTGTTAGGTGCCATCAGGTCGTATCCAACTCACAGTGACCCTCATAGGGTTTTCAATGGCTGGTTGTTTTGGGATTGCCTTGGGAGTGGACTGCCACATCCTTCTCCCATTTTTGCAGTGCTGGGAATCAAACCCAGGACCTCAGAGACTGCAGAGTGGCGCTTTACCAACTGAGCCAAATCCCAGCCAGCCCCCATGGGTCTCAGTAGCCTTGTGCCATCCTGAGCCCCCTCTTGGTGCGTCTGTGGGATAAGGCGGCCTCCTGAGATGCAGAGATGATTAAAGTTTCCTCTCATAGGAATCTCGAAGGTCCGAGTCTGGGGAGGTGCCTTGCAATATCACTCAAGCTTTACATATTCAACTGACACCTAGGGATGGCAGGGAGGGGCGAAGGCAAACCCATGTGAACTCTGCCAGGGACGTGCAGGCATTCGGGCCACTGTGCACGCACTGATGAGCGAGCCTGAAACACGGGTGACTCCACTGTCTTTCTGGGTGCTTAGTTCCCAGAGCAGGTGCACCTCGCTTTGCTGAGTGCCTCTTGCCATCAGAACTCTGTCTTCCAGGCAGTGGCTCCTGAAATCAAGCTGATGCTTTATGCGGTGCGAATCCATCTCAGAGCTGAAGAAAATCTTGCCTGTGCTGTTCGTTTGGAGAATTGACAGGTCAGACTTGAATCTGAGACCTTCTGCTGGGACTGGCAATGGGAACCACAGATGCTGCGCGTGGCTGTACCTTCAGAGCTTTGCCCGTGTGCGAGAGGCAGCGACGACGTTACTGCTGCTGGGAGAGGCTGCTGAGGCTCGAGTCCTCAGCAATCACCTCCATTTCTTCCCTTCCACTTCCCTGTATCTTACACCACAAGTTCCTTCTTCTCTTGCTCTTCTCGTTTCTTTTCTGCCAGAGTCTCTTCAACATCCTTTCGGCGAGCTCAGTGCCCTTGAAGGGGACACACACTCAGGCTGCAGCTAGTAGCCCATATGTTCAGTGTGCTTTCTGTCTGTAGTTCTTGTTGCTCTTGTGTTAGGAGAGGAGCTCCTCAAGGGTCAAAAAGTTTTCTAGACCACTTCCAACTCCCGGGGCTTCTGGTCCAGGAGAGAAGTTGAGGGAAAGGGAGAAGACTAAGCCAGATGAGTGCAAATGAAGGCATTCCCTCGCCCACCGGTACGTCTGGAGGGTTTGAACCCAGAGCCTCACACATATTAGGTAAGTGGTCTAACACTGAACTGCATGCTCAACCTCTCTTTAACTTTTTTTTTTTTTTTACCTTTTTTAAAATTTTTGAGACAAGGTCTTGCTAAGTTGCACAGGCTACCTCTGGCCTCAAACTTGTGATCCTCCTGCCTCAGCCTCCGAAGTTGCTGGAATTATGGGTGTGTACCAGGTCATGTTAAAATGATCTATGATGAACATTTTAATGTTTTAACATACACACAAATGAAATGATTTTATCTTTGAAAATGCAATAAAAAATGCCATTCTAGAGTGATTTAACAGATGAGAATTTTTGTGGCAAAATAACTTCCTAACAAAACTTTTAATGAAACAGACAGTACTATACCAATGCAAGTTTGAATGGCAACAATGTGTCACTTACAATCTCTGGATTTAATTCTGTTTTAAAAGTCCCCATCTCAGATGACAATGTCCTCAGCTATATTTGTGCTCTTTACACAATCATTTCAGGGGTTGTAAGAAGCATTAATTTGTGCCTAACAGGGAGTATAATCTAGCATTTAAAGTTGCATGATGACCAGGCAGGGTAGTGGACACCTGTAATCTCAGTGATTTAGGAGGCTAAGGCAGGAGAACTGTAAGCTCGAGGCGAGAGCAGCATGCATAACAGTGAGACTTTGTCTCAAAATAAAAATTAAAAAATGGACTGTGGCTCTAGCTCAGTGACAAAGAAAGGGAATTCTGGGATTTTTTTTTTCTGTCACCCTTCTACTGACTGTGTTCTGTTGTTTAGACAAAGGGAGATGGATCGCATGATCAGACTTAAGGACTTCATAGAAAAGTTGAAACCACTTTTGAGCAACATTATAATTTGTTACTTTGCAAAACTCTCCAAGGAAGGGCTAGGACTGGCAGATAAGACCTAAGCACTCCCTGAGAGGTTGTAGAGACAGCTGGAGTGCACAGCAGCATGGGAACTGACGTGAAATCTCAGGCTTTCTCTTAACACTGGGTATGCACTTGCCTTCTCTTACCTGTCCCTGCTACCTTTTAATATAAAATCATAACAACTTCTCTCCAAAAGCTTTGAGCAAAGCTGGCGCTCCAGGACGTAAGCTGTACTTACTCTACAACTAAGGACTCCTGTTTCAGCATAGCGTTCTGAGGGATGCAAATTCTCCATATTGCTACTGCAAAGTCACCTTTCCCAGACAGACATATGTATGTACAAAATCTCAGCCTGCAGCTGTACCACTGTGGCGTCGGATCCAGTCAGATCTCAGAAGCTAAGAAGGATCGAGCCTGGTTAGTCCTTGAATGGGAGACCTCCTGGGAACACCAGGTGCTGTAGGCTTGGGAGAAGGACCCGGCAACCCACCCCCCAAAAACAATCAGCCATTGAAAACGAATAGCAGAGAAGCACTAACAATACTGTTTCACCTGTGGTATGTAGGGTTACTATGAGACAGAACCTGGCTTAATGGCACCTAACAACAACAACAACAACATAAAATCTTACTTAACACTAATAAAAATTATTATGGTATCAGTAACAACACTATTAAAAGTTGGAACTGTACTAAAGCAACCTAACTCTCCAAAGTTACTGCAATGTACATGTATTTGACAATTTAATGCATACTAATTGAATTCAACTATACTGAATGGAGATTAACTAAACTTTATTATATTAAATACAATTCATAGTATGAAGTAAATGATACACATGGTTACACCAGCTGCATTTAACTGCAATCAGGTCAACAGAATACGGGAACACTGATTCCCAAGACCTTCTGTACATCTGCGCCTCTTGTGTGTGTCAAATCCATGTAAATTGATTCTTTTTTTTTTTCCTTATTGTGTAGTCTCATTGGTAGGTTCTAGGGATTAACATCCACAACAACAGCAAGCTATTGTTCAAGCTCTTTGAGCACGTGTTCTAGGCATGCTTTTTCTTTTTCTTTCCCATCCCTGTGGTTCCTGCCATGGAATTGTCCAAAACACAAAGTGAGGACATTTCCCATCATCTGCTACCTGGCAGCCACCAGCTCAAATTCAGACATATCTAAGTTTGAATTCTAGTTCTGGGAAATTCCAAGAACTTCGGCAAGTTATTTAAATCCCCTGAACATCTGTTTCCTTGCCTCTAAAATGGGTTTAATACCAACTAGTTCAGGAGGTGGTTGAGAGGATTATAAAGTTAAATAACATATGTTAAAACACTGAGCACTGTGACCAGGAAGGCATTAGAACTTGGCTGGAAAATAAACCAATGACGGGAAGATAGGCTTGAGAATATTGTAACCACTGATGGTTTTGAGGTTGGGTTTTTGTTTTTTTTTTTAAGTTTTTTGGTTAAGCTAAGGATTAGCTAGGAAGTTTAAAGGACACACACACACACACACACACACACACACACACACACAGACAGAGTTTCCAAGTCTTTTATTTATGTAACAGTGACTCAAACCAAATGTGTGCCTAAATTCAAAGTCGGAAAACTTCCCCCACCCCTGTAAAGGGTCAGACAGTAAATATTTCAACTGCATGGACCATACAGCCTCTGTTGCAGCTACCCAACTGTCCCCTTGGTACAAAAGCAAAGAAATATGCTTGGTCACACTCTAGAGCTGCGTAACTGAAAGACATACAAACATCTGTAAGGGGGAAGGCTCTGGCCTGAATGTCCACTGAGAGGCAGGTGAAGAGGCTGTCCTTCTATTCTCCACCTGGGCTTTAGGACCTGACCCCGGGGAATGCAAGGGCCGAATCCAGCTGCTGAATTCTTCTAAGACAAAAACAAAGAAAGAAAGACAGCCAAGAAAACAAAATCAAATCCACTGTGTTTTCCTGACTCTTACAGACTTAGCAACACTGTTAAAATAAAGAATAACACCTTTATGTGCTGAAGGTATATGAAGAATATCCTCTGTCTCCTAGTTAAATAAGTAAACAGCAACAAAAACAAATCACCACCTTTTCTTTTTCCAAATAACCTACTCTGTCTCACTCTGCAAATATACTCTCAGACAACCACTTTGCCTGGGTGAAAACATATTCTTAGGAGAACAAGAGGATAGGAATTAATAGTAATAAAAGGCAATTCAATAGCAAGCCACATTGGCATCTGTCCACAGGTCTAGGGTTTCTAAAACAGTTTGTATGCACTCTATTTTCTCTTCATGATAGGCAAACTAAAGATAAGAGATTGTGATTGTTATGTTTATCCTACAAAAGAAGATACTCACAAGTGCTGGTAAGTGAGTTGCCCAGGGGCACCAGAGCTAAGAATAAATAGCTCAAGAATTCATCCCAGGCTGGGCACCAAGATGCACACTTGTCATCCCAGCGAGGCCTCCGGAGGCTAAGTCAGGAAGATCTCAATCTCGAGGCCAGAGGCAACTGGTGCAACTTACTAAGACCCTGTCTCAAAATAAAAAAATAACAAAAGACGGGGCTGGGGTGCCTCTTGGTGGTAGAGTTCTTGCCTGACACATGCAAGACCGTGGATTCAACCCCCAAGTACTGGGGGGAAAAAAAAGTCCCGGGATTTTTCCATAGATTTAGTTCTCCTTAGACATTACAGTGCTATCCACTTTTAATGCACTGCTATCCGGTCCACTTAGCTTCAACAAATATTTCAGGAAGGAGAAAAGGTGAAATATATTCAGCAAAGTGATTAATGTTCTTGCTGAGTAATTAAATGTTTTGAATATGATCCGCAATCCATATGGAAGGTGTAATCAAAGCACAAGAGAGGTGACCTGACCACTCCAGGGTGAACCGCTGCAAAATACTGACCATGGCAGTGATTTTAGGACTGAATCTTCATTAAAGAGATGTTTTCTTTATGTTATAATTTTTTTTAATGTTAAAATGTGTAATTGCCCTTTATTCAAATGTCAGGCAGATGCGTGGCAAGACAGCAATTTTGTAATCAGTTCACAACTAATATTCATTAGACCAGGATATGAACTTGATATCATAAATAAGGGCAGATCACATGCTTTTGCTTGTATACATTTGTGCATCAGTGTGCCTATTTCCAAAAGAGAAACCAACTGCAAATGTGTGTGTTACAGAGCTAACTGATGAAGCGAGGCGTTGCTGGCCCAGCTGTGTGCCTTCTTCTTTTTTGAAAATTGCTCCTCAAAGGTTATACCAATTCATACTCCTACTGTCACTATATGAGTGCCCCCCCCCCGCACAGATTTGCCAAAGTTGGCTCTTGCCAGTTCCAGAGGTGAACATGACCTGCCAGTGAATCTTAATTTGAACACTGAGATGCAGCCATTAAGATGGGCTCCCACTTAGATGAGAGGGCTGCCTCCTACCCAATGGCTGAAATTCCATCAATGGCTGATGACAATAACTCTGTTTAAAGGATTGAGAAATAACAATTGTGATTCACCTCAAGCTCTGTGTAGTGGGAATTTAGTTTTTGCTTACTAGAAGTCACTCACCTGCCTTTCTGGTAACTTTTAATATTTCCTTAGTGGCTTTCTCTCTCTCTGGGAGAACCATCAAACTGGATGGTTGGTAAAGAGTTGTTTCTACCCCTAATTCATGGTGGGCATGTATGTGAGCTGCTGTAGCCAATGAGGACCCCAGAGCCCTCTGACAATAGGCATTGTTCTGGTGCTGAGCATGTGATTTTGTGTTTCACACTCCACTGTTCCAGAATCAGGTGAAACCCTGAGCCATTCATACGCATCCTTCCATGTTATAATGGCAGAGCCAGCCTAAACATGGCGGCACCAGAGCTAAACGATAGGAGACTCAGTCCAGGGTGACACCACCTGAGCTTCTGGATGCAGCCATGGAGCTTCCAGAGCTGAAAGTGAACACTCTTTCTTTTTGCTGGATCAGCTAGGTAGGGCTTCTGTTCACTCTCAAAAAAAACCTAAGTCATACTTCAGTTCAAAAAGCTTCTGATCCTAAATGTTCCCTGTCAATCTTTTAAAGTAGGGAGTCGGTCATCTACAGCATCATGCCAAGGCTACAGGGCATTAATGAGGAAGACTCTTCAACAGGCAACAGCAAATAGACGGATGGAAGAAGTAGAGTGTAGAAAGGGTGGCGAGTGCACCTGAGCACCCGGGGGTGTCTGTACAAGTTAGTGGAAAGAGTAGGGTACTAAATAAATGTTTTTGTTGCATCAGCTGAATATCCCTCTAAAGAAAAAAACAATGAGTGTTAGATTTGATACTTAATTTTGAAAAAGTTCAATGCCAATAAATTTAAAAATCTAAAGGTAACACCCAAAGCTATAAAGAACTTTAAGAATGTGTAAGAGGCTATTGTTATAAGAGCTGAGTAGGGGAGGGATAGCTCCTGAAGTCATTCATAAAAGTGAAAAATTTTTTCAAAATTTTTTTGCAGTACATGGGGGTTGAACCCAGGCCCTTGCACATACTTTGCAAGTACCCCGCCATTTTTTTTTTTTAGTAGTTTTCGCTAAGTTACATAGGCTGCCTCTGACCTTCAACTTGTGATCCTCCTGTCCCTACCTCCTGAGTCACTGGGATGACAGGCATGCACCACTGTGCCCAGTTTAAAAGTGAGAAACTTTCATATGGAAAAATATCCTACAGGTAAAGTCAGAACACAAATGAGCCCAGCGTGCTGGCATCTGTCTGGAATCCTAGCACTCCAGAGGCTGAGGCAGGAGGTTTGCAAGTCAGAGGCCAGTCTAGGAGGATACATAGTGAGTTCCAGGCCAGTCTGGCTTAGATAATAAGATGCTACTTCAAGAAAACAAACAAAACAAAAGAACAAAAACATAAAAGGCAATTTTTTTTTTTTTTTGGTACTGGGGATCGAACCCAGGGCCCTATGCATACTTTGCAAGAACTCTACCAGTGAGCTGCACCCTCAGCTCCTTTTTAATTTTTTATCTTGTGACAGAGTCTTGTTGTGTTACACAGGCTGCCTCTGGCCTTAAACTTGAGATCCTCCTGCCTCTCCCTCCCAAGTCACTGGGATAACAGGTGTGTACACCATTCCTGGCTGATAGCGTACACTTATAAAAAGTACAACAGGCTAAGGGAAACAGCTTTAAAATACCAAGTGAATAAGAGATAAACCTATTGCAAATAGACAAATACTACACATCAACAATCCATACAAGAGGAAAGATACTGTGTATCATGAGTTATCAGGAAAATACAGATTAAAGCAACAATATACCATGTGTCATATTGATACTCAATAATTTTTAAAAGGATTGCTGATATCCAGTGTTGGCCAGATAGTTTAGAGTTGGAAGACTACAAATTGCTCCAATGATTTTGGGTAAAAATCTGGTAGTATTAGTTAAAATTAAAAATTTGCTTCTTGTTGTTGTTAGGTGCTGTCAAGTCAGGTTCAACTCATAGCGACCCTATGTAGGTTTTCAATGGTTGGTTCTTTTGGGACTGCTCCAGGAGGGGATTGCCACATCCTTCTCCCATTTTTGCAGTATTGGGGATTGAACCCAGGGCCTCAGAGAGTATGAAGTAGCACTCTACCAACTGAGCTAAATCCAGCCACCCAAATTTGCTAACATATTAATTACTTTATATCTGAAAATTTCATCCAAGAGAAAGAAAAAGTACCAGAACTAAAGAAATATATACGATATGTTTATTATAGCAATTTTGAATTTACCGGAAGATAAAGCAAACAAATTCAAAATAGAAATAACTGAACAGTTACCCATGGGAGGACAATTGAATGAAGAATTGTGCAGCTATATTATAGAACACTATGCCACTATTAAAAAGGAGCAGGTTGATTTTTGATTCTAGCATATATGCATAATAATTTATCATGTGGGAAATGCAAGTGACTCAACCAAATGCCCATCTTAAAAAGCATATGCATGAAGCTGGGTGTGGTGGCACATGCCTGTAATCCCAGCCACTCAGGGGGCAGAGGCAGAACATCACAAGTTCGAGACCAGAGGCAATCTGTGTAATTTAGTGAGACCCTGTCTCAAAAAGTTAAAAAATGGGCTGGGGGAGCAGCTCAGTAGCCCAATACTTGCAAAGCATGCAAGTGCGAGGTCTTGGGTTCAACCCCCAATAACACACACAAAAAAGAAAGAAAGAAAGAAAGAAAGCATACGCATGCAAATGTATGAGGGATAAATAAACAATATGATGAATGTTTAAAGAAAACAATTTATTATAGTAAAAGACATGTTGCCATTAATCCTTAAAATACTTCTGCTGTCTTCAAACACTTTTGCTAACATTCTTACTACTTTCTGAAGCAGTTCTGGAAATCCTCTCTCATGAGTAATAAAATTTTTAGAATTTAAGCATTCACTGTATTTTTGGATCATGTGTCATATAGGAGAAAACAGAGAGAAACAACACCAATCTATCAGTGGAAATCCTGCCCCTCCCAGATGAGCCTGGAGGGCAGAGAGGGTGGATGGAGTGGGTCACCTATATAATTCACCTTAGATAACACTGTACTCTATTAATGATTCTAAAAACCATGTGTTCCTTTTTAAAAAAAAAAAATCAAGTAACTTAGAAAGGATTTTAAAAAGGATAGAATTGTCTCTGGAAGTTTTGATTTAAAATGTTTTTAAAAAGGAAGCAGAAAGGAAAAGTAGTCATGACCTTTCTGCCCAACAGTCATTTGTTCTCTGCCTCCAGGAAAGTGTATTGTGTAGAACATTCCATGTACAACTCTCTTGGCATTAATCCAGTTGGAGCTGGCCCCACGGAAGGCTAATATGGGCTGTTTAACAAAGCATAATTAAATGCACCGAACAACTAAAATATCCATATAATTAGCACAAAGCTGAAATAATTGCACACATCCTTTTATTGGATGATATTATTGTCCTACATAAGCACAAAGATAGCTTAAACACAATGGTCCTCCAAGCTCTCTGTTCTCTGTTTCAACTAAAATTATCCGATTAATCGGCAGATTGCCATTGGGAGACAAATAATCTATCAGAGATCTCCGTCAAAACAGAATCAGGTTATTAAATTCCTGTGCAGAGACAGGAGATGCAACCATTGCTTACTTGGAGGGGAAACCAAAAAAGGAAAAAAAGAAAACCTTGAAATTCCAAATTACAATAAAATGTTTCTGTTTAATTTAATTATGTGAGTGTCATGGGTGGATTATTTGTTGAAATGTGGCTTATATTGCAAAGCAAGCAACAAATAATAAAAAACATCTTTTTCAAATTTTAAAAAATAGAAACAAGATGAAACATTATGGATGGGAATGTGGTAAACAAATTATGTACACTTGTGTCAGGCTGAACCGTGCCACCCCCCAAATCTGTTCGTTGAAATTCTAAACTCTAGTGTCTCGGGATGTGGCTTGGTTAGGAGATAAGGTGTTCAGAGGTGCTTAAGTTAAAGTGGGCAAGGCCTGTTCCGATCTCAGTGGGGTTCTACTAAGGAGAGAGTAGGACCTATGAGCACACTTTAAAGCCCACCTCAAGACACAGGGAGAGGAAGACACCCTCGAGCCGAGGAGGGAGGATGAGAATAAATTAGCTCCGATGACACATCTGTCTTGGCCTTCCAGCCTTTAGGATTGTGAGGCAAGACATTTTCTGTCACTTTAGTCACCTGTCTATGGGACGTGGTTATGGCAGTTCCAGCAAAATAATCCAATTTACAATACAGAATATAGCGATTCCCCAGGGGGAACAAGGTTTTAAAGTTTGGTCTTGGCCAATATTTTAATCCCAGGAGCTTGGGAGGCAGAGGCAGGAGGATGAGAGGCTCAAGGCCAGAGGCAGTTTGCGTAACTTAGTGAGACCCTGACTCAAATTAATAGATACAAAATGGGCTGGGGCGCAACCCAGTGGTAGTGCGCTTGCAAAGTATGTGTGAGGCCGTGGGTTCAATCCTTAAGTACTGCAAAAATAAAAACAAACAGAAACCAAGTATTGGTCTCACGGGTGTGTTGACACACGCCTATACTCCCAGCAACTTCAGGAGGTTGAGGTAGAATGTTTGTGAGTTTGAGGCCAAATATAGCCTATGTACTTTAGTAAGACTCTGTTTCTAGATAAAAATTAAAAAATAAAACAGTGTTGGAGTTGCAGCTCCATGGTAGAGCGCTTGCCCAGTATGTGCAAGCCCCTGGGTTCAACCTCCAGTACTGCACAAAGGAGAAAAGTGAGTGAGTCTTAATGATGTTCACAACATGTTGTTTAGATATATAGGTATGTTATCAGTCTTGAAAGATAAAGGGTGATTCCATAGTTACCGTAAATGAAAATCCTTTGGGTGAGGTTCATAACTTACCAGTTACAAAGTGATTTCCTTTCTTAGGTATCTTCATTCGAAACTGTTTACATGATTTTGAATCTTGTTAAAATCCCTGGTGGACCTAAATTCACTTGGAGGGGATGGGAGGGGAGGAAGAGGTTTAAAATTAAAACCCTTTGAAAGGGTGACATTATTAGCTTGAGTGAGAATCCCGGGTAAGGGAAAATTGCTGAATGCAGAACTCTAGCTTCCAAAGCCCAGAATTTCTAGCGGGATCTTCCATGAAGCACAGGCAGTAGTTATCATTTCTAGGCGGGGCCATGCTGGGGGCATCATCACAGCCCCTAATCACCAGGCTTGGGGAGCTAAACACAATCCACAGGGGAACGTGCCCTCACCACGACCAGTGATCCTGGGGGTGCAGCTAGAAGCAGGTTTGCAAGGGCGCAGTGCGTTTGATCTTATGTGTTTGGTTCCAGAAACCCACATCCATTCTGCATCCAACTCCTCAGTACGTCTGTGATTGCTTTCACATAAAATACTGTTGACTTTTTTTTTTCAGTCCTTATTTCTGAGTCAAATGAATACTCTGGCAGGTGTGCTCTGTTTTCTTAGCACAAACCACCACATGATCAGGGAGAGGGTGCTAAGCTGAGAAGACCATGCAGGGCGTCCATTACCTTCTCACTCTAAAATTGCAAATGGCTGATGCCCACTCCTACAATCTCCTGACTGAAGGCGTTTACTGTGATGAAGATGTGGGAGTCATAACTACCATATTTAGCACCTTGTACATCTCTGGGGTCCTGCCGAGTCCTTTCCATGCATTTTCCCACTTGATTCTTCTAATAAGGCAATGAGACCTGTGCTATGACCATCCTCACATTACAGGTGAAGCATTAGAGGTTCGGAGGCATTAGGCACCTTTCCCAAGGTCAAAGCAAGAGTGTCTAGTAGAGCCAGACCGGAAACACAGGCAACAACACTTCGGATCACAGATCCTGACACAGCACGAGGGTTCCCTCTGGGCGCTGAGTGCTACCAAGCGGGTTGGCAACTTCACGCTGCATTGGAGCCCACACAGATCATGATCTGCAGTGCCCGGCATAAGGAGCAGGTGTGTGCACCATTAACCCCACAACCCCAACTGCACAGCGGTCAGTTCTCTTGCTCAACTGTCCCCAGCACTGCATCGGACCAGATTTTGTATCTGCCTTTTAAAACAGGCTGCAAAGACATTACATCAAGAGATGAACTCTTTTTGACTTTGAGAACATGAATCTACAAGGTGTGTGTACACACCCGCTGATGCCTTCCGTGCAAGGGCATACTGGGTTTCATCTCCCTTTGCCCCAGAGACATTTGCAAACTGAACTCTAGGGGAGAAACTCAGACTTCCTTGCTTTTTTTTTTTTTCAAGGCGCCGAATTTACAACTCCATTCGTAACACCTAGCTGCCCACAACAATGGGCTAATTAGCCCCTGGTCATTAAAGCAGATCAAACGATGAAGGACAGCAAATCACTGGAGTCCACATCATCACTCATCCTGACAGATATCAGCACCTACTCCTGCGCCTCAAAGAGGCAATCATTTCCAGGATTCCAACTACACACATAAAATGGGCCCTTAATTGGGAAGCCTGTGAATACCCCCAGCAATATAATGAATCCGGGGGCACAGCAGAACTGCAATGGGAGTCAGAGCTCAGACTATTAAAGTTACATTGAAAATGATTGGAAAAGCAGCCAGAACATTGCTCCCCATTTCAGATGAAAGGTATTGCTGGGAGACTTTCAGAAACCCAAGGACACCTGGAAACACTGTGTACTGTCCGATATCGCGGATTCCATGGGCCAGGGACCCTGCGGTATCACAGTGAAGGTTCCTTAATGGAAGCCTTCTTCCTGCCTCCATTAACACCCTATTTGCAATCTCTCATTCCTGGTGCTTAGACTTTCTAGGTCCTTTCTCCTCTGGGAAACTTCTTAAGGTTGGGCTCCAAAGAAGTCCTGGGCTCTCTTTTCCCTCACTCTTTAGACTCCATCTAGGTGACCCCATCAATTCCCATGGTAGTAACAACTGTTTCCAGTCCAAGGCTTCCAAATAGATCGCCAATCCCATTGCCCTTCTGAGCATCATTTGCATATAATTAGCCACCCACTGGTCTCCAGTCTTGCAAGCATCTCAGAGGTCCTAGCAACAATTGAGTTTGGCCTCTTTTTTTTGATATATATATATATATATATATATATGTATATATATAATTTTGCCTTTTCCTATTTCTGCCACCTTGTTAAATGGTACATGCATCCAATCCGAAGGTTCTAGAATGAAATGTGAAATCCAAGCCAGGCGTGGTGGTGCACACCTATAATCCCAGCAGCTCAGGAAGTAGAGGCAGGAGCATTGCAAGTTAGAGACCAGAGGCAGTCTGCATAACTTTGCAAGACCCTGTCTCAAAAAGTAAAAGAATGGGCTGAGGGTGCAGCTCATTGGTACAGCACTTGGAAAGCACGCAAGTGCAAGGCTCTGGGTGCAACCCCGAGTACTGAAAAAAAAAAGAAAAAAAAAAAACCTTGAAGTCCACGTAGCTACCTCTCATACCCTTGCTCTCACTCACTACTTACAATGAATCTGCAAACAAAGTAAGTTGATCCTCTCATTCTGTATCCTACAGATCCATTCAGTTCCTTCTCCTCATGGAACCATCGTGCCCACCCCAAACTGCCAACATCTGTCCCCGGGGCAGGCTTCTAACTGCTGCTCCTGTCCCGGCTCTGTCCCCTGCAATCCATTCTCCACACTGCAGGGAGAGTCAGCTTTCTAAATGGAAAATTTGATCCACTTCAGTGGCTCCCAATTGTCCTGAAAGTAAGAGCTAAACTCCTTAACTTGCCCTAGCAGAACCCTGGGTTATCTGGCTCGTACTCATCTCTAGGTTCATTGCCTAGGAGTTTTTTCCATCATATTTGCAAAACTCAAATGGGTAGATGTGGGCGCATGTGCACACACATTGCTTCACCTTCTGCTCTAACAACCCACAACTGTCTTTTACCACTAGGCCCTTGCACATGCTATTTCCTCTACATGAAAGAAGGTGGGTTTAGTCCTGTTCTTATCTGTGCCCCCACTTCTCACCATCTATCAGAACACTCCAGCAGAACAGGTGCTAAACAAGTTACTGTCAAAGGAACATAGGAAGGTAATAGGACACATGAAGACCTAGAGTCTTCCTTCTGCCCTCTCTTCCCCTTTCTCTTCTTTCCTTTTCCTTTTCTTTCTTCTCTTTCCTGTCCCTTTCCTTCCTTCCCTCCCTTTTTCTTTCTTTTCTTGCTTTCTCTTTGTTCCCTTTTCTTTCTTTTTTCTTTCTTTTCTTCTTTCATCTTTCTTTTCCTCTATTCCTTTCCTTCCCTCCCTCTCACTTCCTTCCTTCCTTTCTCTTTCCTTTTTCTTTCTTCCTTTCTTCTTTTTTTCTTTTCCTTCCTTCCTTCCTCCCTCCCTACCTCCCTCCCTCTTTCTCTCTCCTCTCTGTCTCTCTGTCCTTCCTTGTTTTTTCTCTCCCTTTTTCTTTCCACTTTACCAGAATGCCTAGGTAGATGCTCTGTGCTCAGATCCAGCAGCCAGCTTTTGCCTAAGACTCCTAATCAATTTGAATAATTGAAGTCTTCAGATTTCTTCACGTTTTCTTATCATCTATTTTCTCTTTCTTGTTATTCTCATCCTTAATCACAAGCCTCACACAATTTCTGCTCTTTGAACAATCTCATCGTTTACTGAATCTGCCCTTTTATTGTAAGCTCTCTCAAACCCTTTTTAGAAGTAGAGATGGAATAAAGGTAACCATAGTATAAAAAACAAATACAGACACTGCCCACGGTGGGTCCCCCAACATCCTGGCTGTCTGAAGTGCAGGAGAGCATTAACACTTGATTAAAAAGTCATCACATATTTATGGCAATATGAGCTCCCTGTCCACGAGATCGGCCTGGTAGAGGAAGGCCTGTCAGGAATATCGATCGGGGAAAATAAAAGGAGCGTGTCACTGCTTTGTGGCGGTCGTTTACAGGAGCTTCACAGCGATTAATCATTGCATTCATGGATCTGATGCCCTCTAAGAGACAGGCCCTGTTTACACGCTGCCCATCACTCATGGGGGGCTAAAGGACGTGAGGAAGGTCAAGGTCCAGTGCAAAGGCACTGCCTTCTCTGTAGCTCTTCCTGAGGCCTCTGACAGGAAGGAGCCCTCGCTCCTGCGCGCTCCTGGTCCACTTCCCCCTACTTCCACCACAGCGGGCCCAGGAACACACAGCTTAGGTTTCCCAGGTCCCTGAGCCGCCCCCCACCCTGACTAAGGATCCCCCAGGGAAAAAAGGCTTTTTTCCTCTTTTAACATAGGACCTAGAAGATTGCCTGGGATAGAAGGGGAGAAAGAGTGTGAGAGAGGAGGAAGGGGTCACAGATTAGAAAGGGGACAGGAAGGGAAGAGAGAACAGACTGAGCGCAGGACAGCGGCAGGGAGGGCCCTGTGCCCGTAGCTGGAGCCTAAATCATTCCCAAACCACACGTAAGATGCTGCCTCAAGAACACAGTATTAACACAGCCAGGGCAGGATAATACAACGCATAAGTAAAATCAAGGTTTTAAGAAAAGAACATCAGTGTTACTAAATGATAAATGATTGTTGGTGCTGTTAGGTACTGTTGTGTCCAACTCATGGTGACTCGATGTACAATAAAGAAAACACTCCCTGACACTGTGCCACACCTAGCACTATGCCAGTGCCTCTCTGCTATTCATAGGGTTTTCAGTGGCAGATTGTTTCAAGAGTGGGCTGCTGCATCCTTCTCCCAAGTTTATAGCACCTGGTATTCCCAGGCAGTCTCCCATGCAAAGACTAACCAGGCCCTACCCTGCTTAGCTTCCCAGATCAGTGGGATCGGATGCTCAGGTGCTATGACTCTTGTCTGCTTAGGATCTTATTGTCTTTCTCTTCTACTAGACTTGCTTTTTACCAGGAGAACTTTCAGAGATGATGAAAGCGTTCTATCCTGCTCTTATGGACTAAATATTGTCCTGACTCCCAATTCATGCACGGAATCCTTCATGCTCAGTACCTTATAATGTGGCTATATTTGAAGACAGGGTCTTTTAAAAAGCAATTAAGTTACAATGATGTCATAAGGATCAGCCCGGATCCAATATTACTGGTATCCTTATAAAAGGAGATTAGGCCACAAACCTGCCCAGAGGCATGCCTATGGGAAGACACAGCAAGAAGACCGCTGTTTGCCAGCCAAGAGAGACGCCTTAGGAGAAACCAGCTCTGCTAACATCTTGATCTTGGGCTCCCAGCTTTCAGAACTGTGAGGCAATCAGTTTCCATTGTTTAAACTACCAGATCAATGGTATTCTGTGCAATCTAATGCTGCACTGCTCTCCTACAGGGCAGCCTCTAGCCACATGTGGATTCCTAGCCTCTTGAAATGTGACTGGTCGGACTGAAAGGCTTGGTTTGTACATTTAAATTTAAAGAGCCACATGGGGCTTGGAGCTGCCATATTGAACACAGAGGCAATAAGCTCTTAGAAAGCCCAGGGACTTGTCCACTGGATGCCCCACGTGGAGCCAGTGTACCACACCCACCTATGGAATGAGACGAGCAACAACAATCCTAGGAAGGGCCATCTCATTGTCTGGGGTATTTCCCCCCAAAAAACAATATTGTACATTCCAAGTCATGACTGTCACAGAGGACAGTAACTAACACTGACCCATCACCTTGTAGGTCCCAAAGTCTATGATAAAAGCCTTGCAACCAATATCTCCTATCTACTCAGTAACCCCAGTCTACAGCCGTATCACTGTGTTGTCTGATCCTGTCAGACCTTGGAAGCTAAGCAGGGTCAGGCCTGGTTAGTCCTTGGATGGGAGACCGCCTGAGAACACCAGGTGCTGTAGGCTTGGGAGAAAGACCCGGCAACCCACTCCTGGAGCAATCAGCCATCAAAAACCCCATGAATGGCAGAGAAGTACTGACAATAGTGTTTCATTTCTTATACATAGGGGTGTGTGCAGCAGAATGGGAAACAGCCTGTTTACAGTCACTCCCACCAGATCCTATTGTCTTAAATGGGCCCATTTCTTTATCATCGATACTATCTGTTTGGATATTTGAGTTTGTGGCCCTTGTTGTTTAGGGGATATAAAGAATAAGACAAGATCAATATTTCAGGAGTTATATATATTTCTAGACCTATTTATTACCAATCCCCCAGCTACCTCAGATCCAGAAAGAATTAAATTGGCTCATATTGACAAGCACAATGCAGTGAGATAAAGTAGATTTATTCACCTTGATAATAGGTGATAAAAGTTTTAAAAAAGGGAACAGGAGAGGGAAACAGGATGAATCCAGGGGCACAGTTAGTGCTAACTAACAAGTCACAAAGCCCTCTGTGTTTGCAATGGGGAGGGCACAATTTCATCCTGGTTTTCCTACCAATTAACCAGGGAAGGACTCTTATGATTTATGTACATCATCCCAGGGTCTTGTATTATGAAAACCAAAGAGTTCAAAGCTCACATCATTATCCCTCAAGAGAGAAGGAGAATGAGACGCTTCCTTGAACCAAGCAAGACAGCTACTGTCTCTTAAATAACCTATTCAGGCGAGCGGTTGTGTCACCGGGTGTCAAAAGGACCTCATTGTTGCATGTGCGGGCACGATGACTTCCCTCATGCTTCTGGGAGGCAGGAGAAATGCTTTAGATAAGAAAAATTGGAGCTGGAACATGGATACACGCAGTCTGACAGCACACAGAAATCTGCATTTCTAGCTGCCTAGAAGGGTGACCACAGAGGCAAATCCACCCCTCACGTGCACAGAAGCCCAGAAGGCCTCACTGTTTCCTGTCACGTCCTTGGATCCGACTCCTGGTGTTGCCCCAGACTGCAACCTAATACAACCCAGGGCGTGCACATGGCGCTCTGATGATCAGACTTCACTCAGCTTCGGGTTTTCAATATCCGGAGGGGTACGTGGAAATCACACTGTTCTCAAAGTCCTCCTCTGTCCCTTTCGTGCCACTCCATCATTGAGGCAGGAGCAGTGAGAGCAAGCCACCTTCTGTAGCAGGAACCTGACAGGAGACTACTATACTGTGCTACCAATGGAGTGCTGGCCACTGTGCACCCTTTCCTGTGTGCTTGGGTTTAAAGAATGTAAACGTACTCTTGAAGGACACCGTAGAGCGCTACCTTAGAAATTCAGCCTGGTATTGATGCTAAACACTGAAGGACAGGAAGACTTGCCCTCCTTCTTCTCAGCTTTCCATACAGCAGCCACACGTCCTAAGCTCCACGTGCAGGGAAGGGAGCATAACTCCTCCCATTCAACCACCCAAAGGTAGCAGCTGTTTACGGGAAAATAAAGCCACTCTGCTTTTAGCTACCATTGACAGAAAACAAACATGTTTGCAGAGTTTTTGGCAACTCCTAATCAGATGCCCGCCTTCCAAAGAAATTCACAGCCTGGAATGCTCTGCTCCAAAATAAGACCACCACAATTCCTATAAAATCACTGCTGCATTTCAGATCTCTAAAGCCTCCGGACACCCCACAAAAGGCAGAGGGTAGACAGAAGCAGCGTGTATGATTTCTCTCTGAATGAGCTGGTGACGGGATAATTTAATTCTGAGGCTATAATGGAGAAGCATCTAGCGAAGCTATTATATTTTATGTGCTGCACTTGACCTCTTCCCAAATCCCCACTGACTTCCCTTTCTTCCAAGTTATTAGTAGCAGCCATAAGGATGCTTTGCATTTCTGATTCCTGACCTGTGTAATACACATACACTGAAGACGGAAATATAGGACTCTTTATCTTCCTTTCCCAATGATGCCCCCCACCTATTTTTCAATGTAGTTTCCTATATGCCCATCCACACATTTGTTGAAATTAGTTTATGAAAATGTGTCTTTTTTTCCTCTTCTCATTAAATATCAAATTCAAAACGAGTGCAAACGGCTTTCTCTCAACTGAAAATGAAATATGTTCCCTAGAATCAGCAAGAAAATAGAGGCTACAGACGCAGCTTGCATTTGGGGAGTGTTTAATAGGATGAGATGGTTGAAGTCACAAAGAACAGCATCGAATTAAACCAATGTAAGCCCATACCCTTAAATCTTAAACATTTTTTCTTCAATTCAGACCCTAAACAAAAGTCCATGTGTGTCAATACCATAGACTCCAACAAGGGACATCTTCTCCTTCAAGTGATATTGGAGGGCAAAAAAGTCTCGAGATGTTTTTGGTTGTTACACCCAGAGGGGGTTCTTTTAGTAACTCATGTCCAAGATGCTGCCAAATACTCTACAGTGCAAGGGAATGTCAAAGCTGTAATGTCAAAAATGCTGTGGATAAGCAGCTCACATTGTTGTTGTTGGGTGCTATAGAATTGGATCTGACTCAGAGCAACCCCAAGTACCACAGAATGAAACATTTCCCAACACTGGGCCATGCACATGATCTTTTTTTCTTTGAGCCCATTGTTGCAGCCATTATATTTCTTCTCATTTTGAGTCATGCCACATCAGCCAAAGGAGGTCCCAGGGACTTTTACTCCATTCCTGTCATTAAAGTCCACTTAACTTTGAGGAGACAACTCTTCCCCAGTCTTTCCTTGAATGCTTTCCAGACTGGGGGGCTCATGTTCTGGCACTCTACTTGACAGTCCTTCTCTGCTAATCATAGGGTTTTCAATGGCTAATTGTTTCGAGAGTGAGCTGCTGGGTCCTTTTCCCTAGTCTGTCTTAGTCTGGAAGTTCAGCTGAAACCTATCTGTGGGTGGCCCTGCTGGCATCTGAAGTACCAGTGGCATAGCTTTCAGCATCACAGCAACACACAAGTGCCCACAGCAAGACAAGGTGACAGACACCTGGGGATATGTGTGTAGGGGTATGTGTATAATGGTTCAGAAAACAATATATTGAATTGAGGGAATATTTTTGCAACTGGGACATCAGGATTCCCTAACTACTGTGCTGAAAGTTATTACTAATGAGGAGGGAAGAAAGGAGGGAAGGAGGGGACGACAGAGGGAAGAGGAGAACCCTCTCCCCTTATCAGAACTATCTTATCGGAACACAGATAATCAGTGAACCGATGGCTGGTGATAGGCCGTCTGTCCTGGCTCTTTTGAACGCATCCAACACTGGGGCTCATGCTGATTGGATGGCTACCTGCCCTTCCCCTTCCTTAAATTAAAAAGAACGAACGTTTTCTTTTTTACTGCCATCTTTCAGAATGATGAATACACAGTTTAATTTACTGAGTGCTAAAAATAAAAGCCCTCCCATAACTCTTCAAAATCATTGGGTGTACCATAAGGGCTGGTTTAGAAATCTGGATTATAAATTCTAGGTTTTTTTTTTACACTCATTATCAGCAAACTTGAAGTGTAAATAAATATGTGATTTGTCCATGTACTTAGAGATATACAATATGCACTCCTGCTCATATAGCTATCCACCGTATCAGCACATGGTCTAGAACTGGGCACTTGTGCACTGATAATCAAGCTTGGCCAAGGATCTTGGCGACTGGAGCAGGCACATTAAAATGATTGAAAGTCAGTGCTAGGATTCAGAATTTACTCTCACTCCATTCAATGCCTGCCATTTTTTAAATAACATATAATTCATATAACTCCCATTTCTGTATAGTCCAATTAACTTCAAACAGGTGTATAATTGTTGGTCTTGAGGGATCTGTTAGGCCATTATTACTAAATTATCCAGGAGATAGCAAGATGACATATTCAAATCCATTTCACTTATGGCCACAGGTTCCAAACTAGGCCTTTCTGGCAGACTCTGTAACCGTACTGTACAAGAAATCTGTTCTGCAATCTGTCACATAAACATAGATAGCAAATTACTTAATGCAATGTTTGAAGGAAAAAAGAGTCCAATAGACCATGAACTTTTAATGAATGAATTTTAACAGTTTGCAATCTGGTGCATAGTTTTCAAAGTTTCCCTGTTGGAAAAGAATGTGACTTGCGTTTTCTGTTTTCCTAGACTTGATTTAATTAAAATGACAAAGAGTGAAAATACATTTTTCACTCCTGAAAAAGAAAAAAGAAAAAAAGAAAGAAAGAAAACCAGAGGAAAATACAAACCCCAGCTTGTTAGTATTCTAGACAGGAGCTCACTGCTTCCTAGTTTGGCAATGGTATGGGAAACCCGGACACTTTTAGCTCTGTTAAGCTTCTCTCTGGCATGTACCACGTTGCTAAGGAGGGCAGGTGCCATGATCAGAATCCCAGGACCACGCCTGTCCTTGGGCTTTCCTTCCAGCGCTTATTATATTCCAGGCTTTAGCTAAATACATTGATTTAGAATAGTATATATGGTAAATATAACTAGCTGTGTATACAGAAGGCAAGATGACATTCCCAGATCCATTATATTAGCTAGTAAATACAATTAAATAGAATAGTAAACATATAAAGTACATGTTCTTTGGAACTTCATTTTGCAGATAAAGAAAATAAGGCCCTACAGGCTAACGTAATTGATCACAATTCCCACATAGTTGTGCCCCGCCCCCCAATCAGCACTGATACACATTTACCAAATAAGTAAACAATGTGTCCCTCCACCCTTGCCCTTCCTATGTAACTTGGGTACCTCTTGCATAAGATTTTTTTTAAAGTCTAAAATCCATAATTTTGTACAAACAATGTAATGATGAAAACCAAATTCCCTACTCTTCAAAAGTGATGCACTTGGGAGTCCTTTAAATGTTGACCTCTAGTCCAGAAACCACAGCTCCTGCAGCCATAGCCCTGTGGCATCCGATCCCGTCAGGGTCGGGCCTGGTTAGTACCTGGATGGGAGACCGCCTGGGAACGCCAGAAGCTGTAGGCTTGGGAGAAGGACCTGGCAACCCCCTCCCAAAAATCAATCTGCCATTGAAAACCCTATGAACAGCAGAGAAGCACCGACAATAGTGTTTCCCCTGTTGTACAGAGGGTCGCTATGAGTCGGATACCGACTTGACGGCACCTAACAACAACAACAACATGCATAAGATGTGAACTGGGGTTTAGCTCAGTGGGTGGAGTGCTGCTCCATACTCTCTGAGGACCTGGGTTCAATCCACAGCACCGCATAAACAGGAGAAGGCCGTGGCAATGCACCCCCGAAGCAATCCTGAAACAGTCATACATTGAAAACCCTAAGAGGATCACTATGAGTCAGACCTGACTTGACAGAACCTAACAACAACAACAACAACAGCGTGTTAGGTGTGTGAGGCTCCAGGGATCCTGAACCACAGGAAGTTCACACTCGAGCAGAGGAGAGGGGGTAAAATAAGCAAAAGCCCAACACGTTGGAGGATGTCTCTAATGCCAGACCCTTCCCTGGCTCCTGCCTTAGTCCTTGACCCTACACACTCCCTGGGAGCAACAACACCCACACAATTGGTGTCAACACTCTGGGAGCCCCTGAGCCTTGAGTTCCCCATGTGTGAATACAACAGCTGACCAGACATGTCCACCGGACACACCCGAGCCCCTGAAGGAAAAACCCAGATCTAACATTATTTCTGCAGCCTGACTTCGATCTGATGTCTCCACTGATGCCCCCCTAGCCCCATCCACTCTGGGAATTTGGAAGCCATTCTGAGTCAGCGTCCAGCCCCACCATGAATGACAGCCACACTTGAGCCGGCTCTGTCTCGCCCTCACCGGAAGCTCATCTTCTTCTGCCCGGGATACTCACAACAGCTTCAGGATATTCCCACGTGCGACCACCACTCAATCTCCCTCGGAGCCTTCCTCTCCTTGGCCTTCAAGAAGCCCATGGAAGGTGAGCATGTGCCCACTGCCTCCCCCTGAGTCACACAGAGGTGTGACTCTCCCATCTGGCATAGCTCAAAGCCCCAGTGGCCAGGTCATGCTGGCAGTGCCGGTTTTAAGACGGTGCTCACAGAGGATCGAGAGCTCCAGGCCAGAGGCAGCCTGTGCAACTTAGCGAGATCCTATCTCAATAAAAAAGAAAACAGGGGCTGAAGGTGCCGCTCAGTGGTAGAACACACGCAAAGTATGTGTGAGCCCCTGGGTTCAACCCCCAGTACCAAAGACAGAAAAAACCCAGGCCAAAACCCAAACAAAAACCCCTGCTTACCCTAACAGTTTTGCACTCGACTCATGAGTGTGTGTCCACTCACTGCCTCTCTACATAATCCTTGCTGTTCTTTGCACCATGGAGTCTGCATTTTTGCCTCTCTGGCCTTTTCTTATTGCACCTTCTGCCTGGGAACACTGGCTGTCAGAGCCCTTGAGAGGCTGCTAGGCCCCAGGCATTGCACCAGGTCCAGGCAGAGCATCCTGAATAAAGCTGACGCCAGCCCTGATCCTGTGCAGCCGACAACCTGCCCAGAGGAAACTGGCAAGGCAAGAAACACACAGCTGATCTGAACCGCAGTCCACAAAGAGACGGGAACCCAGGAGGGTGTGGTGAACGGGAAGAACGACGTCTTCGCTTCACACCCAGTGGGTTCCCCGGTGCTGTGCTCAGAACGCTGTGTCCTGTACTCCCTGTTCATACCAGAACTGACCAAAATATACAGCCAATGTGCAAATTTTAGAAAAATCCTTACAGTAAAAGGCACATTGCCATTTATCTCCCTCAAGACGCTTTACTACCCAGGCATCAAAGACCCTCATCCCAGCAGCTCTTCAAGTCCTCTTTCAGGAGCATCTTTGGTTGTGCTGCCTCAGTGTCCCAAACGGATTCAAAATGTTTACCTTTCATGGCCATCTTGACTTTGGGGAAGAGTCAGAAGCTTCACGATGCCACATCTGGAGGATAAGGCAGATGGAGACACAGCATAATGATATTCTTCAACAGAAATTGCTGTACCAAAGCGATATGCAGCACAGAACACAGTCATGATGGAGAATAAAGTCAAAGACGCTCACAAAAGCAGACTCCAGATCTGCATCCGAAAGTGGCAGGAAGAATGGAAGAAGTGTGTGCAAAGCCAGGGGTGCCTTCTGACGAGGAGGAATGGCAATGTGTCTTTCACGGTAAACTCTGACGTTGGAACATTCGCTGTTTTTTTTTTTTTTAATCACATTTCATACACATGTCCCTGCTACTATATCATAGCCTACCTGAGGGCCAATAATTCTTAAATTCCCACTTTTGGTTCCAGTCTAGAGCATAAATTGGAATTCACTAAATGTTACTTGGATGGATAGGTGGATAGGTGGATGGATGGATGATGGATGGATGGATGCATGGATGGGTGGGTAGATGGATGGATGGATGGAAGGATGGACAGGTGGATGGATGGGTGGATGGGTGAGTGGATGGATGGATGGGTGGATGGATAGATGGATGAGTAGAAGGATGGATGGATGGATGGATGGATGGATGGCTGGCTGAGTGGGTCAGGTGGGTGGATGGAAGAACAAATTAAACAGTAACTTTGTAAATGAAAGAACATTTTCCCCTATCAGTTCGGTTTTACAAATCACTGATTACAACTGCGTCCTTGCTAACAAGTACGTCTTAGCGCTCTCAACGCGAGCTTGTGAGGACATCTTCACCAGCGGGAGAGACAGTACAGAGTACACTGGGTGTTTTCAAGCATTGTTAAGAGTCCTGCTCACATCCTTGAGAGATTATCAGGAAGGTCCTTGTGCACTGGCACGTTGCTGTGGATAAAGGATTCGCAAGGAAAAACCCAAACAATGCAGAAGCTCCTCTAGGAGGCACACGCGGCCTGGCTGGGGGTGGGGAGGTCAGCAGGAGAAGAAACGTTTTTTAAGAGGAAGAGGTTTTTTAGTCCATTTTGGCTTTGATTGGATTGTGTAAAAGGGAGAAGAGTAGGAAGATGAGGAGTAAAATGGAGGCTCCCACAGGAAGAAAAAGAAGGGGGATAATGAGCCATCGCCCCTTTGACTTGGCCAGGGTTTGGTCTGAAATGAACATGGGTTTCCTCAACGGGAATAGAAGAGTTGCAATGGCTCACTGAGGTCTAGGTGAAGACTAACCAGCAAGTTCTCAGGGAAAACCGGGGACGGCGAACAAGTTGGGAAGTTCCATTCTGATGAGGCATTAAAATAATATTGCCT
Organism: Pedetes capensis; assembly: GCA_007922755.1. Lineage (NCBI taxonomy): Eukaryota > Metazoa > Chordata > Mammalia > Rodentia > Pedetidae > Pedetes > Pedetes capensis. The sequence continues at coordinate 100,413 of VMDO01005364.1, forward strand.
GAGGTATACCCTGGAGCATTCCCAAACTCCTTTTCCAAATACAGATTTCTAAAGCCCATCTCAGAATCAGAACCTCTGCAGGTGAGCCTCTGGAATGTGTATTTCTAATCCCCTCCCAAAGTTTGAGAATCTCTGGTAAAAGATAGATTTGAGAGCCAGGCGCCATGGCACAAGCCTGAAATCCCGGTGACTCAAGAGGCTGAGGCAGGGGCATCACATACTCGAGGCCAGAGGCAGCCTTGCACAATTTAGCAAGACTCTGTCGCAAAATAAAAAATAAAAGGGCTGGAGTGCAGCTCACTAACAGAGCACTAACCTAGCATGTGCAAGGCTCTGGGTTCAAGACCCCAGTATTGCTAAAAATAATAATAAGAAGAAGAAAGATGTATCTGAACCTCCTCTCTCTGTGACATGTCACCCTGTGAAGCTGGCTGGGACAAGTGAAAAAGAGGCAGTTTTTGAAAGCACATCATGGAAATAAATCCTCAACAGTTGGGAATTATAAAGAGAAAAAGAGCAGCAGATGTCACAAGACTCATTTTTCGTGACTTCTGCAAACCCCGGCAGGAGACTTGTTAAGGGGCTTTCATTTGCAAGAACATTGAGGGACAGTCTTCGTTTCTAGGCAGGAGCATCAATTTCTAAGCTGACCCCTTCTGAATACTTCCTCCTTTAAGGACCATGACACATTTCTGCAGGGCTACCTGTGAGGACCCCACATATCTGTCAGCTTGTCATGCTGTGGGGGCTTTTGTGTCGCTGTGATGCTGAAAGCTATGGCACCAGTATTTCAGATACCAGCAGGGCCACCCATGGTGGACAGGGTTCAGCTGAGCTTCCAGACTAAGATAGGCTAGGGAGAAGGACCCGGTAGCCCACTCCTGAAACAATCAGCCACTGAAAACCCTACGAATAGCAGAGAAGCACTGTCAGATAGAGTGCCAGAAAATGAGCCCTGCAGGCTACAAGGCATTCAAAAACTGATTGAGGAAGAACTGTCTCCTTACAGTAGAGGTGAACTTAATGATGGGAAGGGGGCAGAGCCTCTGGGGCCTCCTTGTGCTGATGTGGCACAACTCAATATGAGAAGGAACACAGTGGGCGCAACAGTGGGCTCAAACATAAACAGACCATGTGCGCAGTACAGTGCTGGATGGTGTTTCGTTCCACCTTACAAGGGTCGTTATGAGTTGGATCTGACTTGACGGCACCTAACAACCACCACAACCACCTCTGAGCCAGGCTCTAGCCCCCTGCTCTTTTACTAGATGGCTCAGAGAGGGACAATGGCAGCCTTCTCTATCACCCAACAGCATGGGCTGGAACGCTGGAAGACTATGAGCCTAAACAGCCAAGCAGCTTAGAGACCAAGCCTGAGAAATCCTTGGCCAATCTTCAGAAAGTTACCCGGCAGATCCACAAGTCTGCCTTCTGCTGTGAGCTTCCGAGAACTTATTCCACCACCACAGAATCCTCCTGTCAGTCATCTGTGGTCCCTAGACCCACTGAGGGAGGCAGGGGAAGCACCTGTTTCAGGAGAACCAGGACTGTCTTCCCCAGGCCTGGGGGGCACAGGGTGCTCTTAGTCCATCTCTCTCCAAAGACCGAGGCTATGACTTGTAAAACTGGGCTGTGTTCCTGCTTCACAAAGTCAGCAAGGCAGAAGTAAGACAAAACAAGGTGGTGAATTGGAGAGAGGGGACGATTCTCTCATAGAACCATCGGGGAAGCAGCATTCATAAGGGACATCCAGTTTACCCTAGGACTGCTGAGTCCTACTTACTGCCTCCACCATGCTTTACAATGCTCTCTCCCTTGCGTTCTTCAAACTCCTAGCTCTCCTGAAAGCAGTGCCACTAGACTTTATTAAAAAGCCACCCCTCCCTGAGGTGTCATCAGCCAGCCAGATCCCCATCATTGATGTCAGCACTTGACTTGTGACTTTCCCATCCACCCCGACTCTGGAGCTCATTCTGAGAGGAGGCACCCAGCACCCTGGCCTCCCCTGCCTTTCTCACCCAGAATCCACAGTGATTCCTTCCACTGCATGTCAGTCCCAGGCTCCATCACCCTCCGGAGGTTCTCCCCGGTTCTGAAGTCTCAAGCACCTCATTCTTAGATGGTCACCTGCCACCCTTCCTGCTCACCCACCCTGCTTGTTAGCATACTTGCCTGACCTCACCCTGATCACTGGCACCTCGATCCTCCCGTGATTACCACCCCACTCACCTGTTCTCTTTCCAGATTTCTCAGCCCAAGCGACCTAGGCTAGGGCAGAACCTGTGCCCCCGTGGCCAATATTTAGAAAGTTACTCTGGCAGCTTTGGGCTGGGATTTAGCTCAGTTGGTAGAGCGCTGCACTGCAGTCTCTGAGGTCCCCAGTTCAATTCCCAGCACTGCAAAAATGGGAGAAGGACCTGGCAATCCACTCCCAAGGCAATCCCGAAACAGTCAGCCATTGAAAACCCTGAGGATCGCTATGAGTCGGATACCGACTCGACGGCACTTAACAACAACAACAACAGCAACAACAACTGGCAGCTTTGTGAAATTCTCATCCCATGTTATCTTTCTGAAATTTATCTTTTCAACAGCCAGACATCTAATGACCTGGTTTCTTCCTTCTCCTGGCTGTTCACTTCCTTGTCCGGTCAAATCCTCCAAGACAAACCCGAAACTTGGTTGAGCCCACCCATCTTGCAGACCTGAGATACGTGCTTATCTTTGTGTCTCATCCCATGCCCAGGCTTCCTATTTCCCATCTCTCCTCCTCAGGCTCCTATCTGGCCCTGTGGACCACCTCTCTCTGCCTCATCGTCAGCATCAGCTTATTTAGAAATCACCAGTGAGTTCCCGGGTCTATGCAGGGTTTTAGTTCAAGACCTTCCGACTCTTGTTCTTACCCTTTTCACCAGGAGGGTTGACACGAAATCAGACTGGCCCAGGTCTCTGCACAACATCTGAGCTGCCTTTCGGTCATATGTCCACCTCAGTCCACTCAGAGGTAGTTGGAAAGTGGAAGTCAGGGCATTGGAAGAGTATGCACTAGGGAAGCAGGAGGCTGTGGCGGTGCTCCACAACACACCTGCTCCTCCAGGAGATACTGTGGTCCAGGGCTGCTTGGGGGTTGCCTAGCAACTAAAAGTACTTCTGAGCCACACACATGAGAGGAGTGGTTTGATGAAACAATCTGTCAAGGAAGCAGGGAGAGTACGTCGCTTTTTTTTTTTTTAAACAGTACTTGGGGTTGAACCCAGGGCCTTGCACATTCTTTGCAAATGCTCTACTACAGGGATGCGCTCCAGCCTATCTTTTAAGTTATATATATATATATTTTTAAATTTGGATACAGGGTCTCCTAAGTTACACAGGCTGTCTCTGGCCTGGAACTCTGGATCCTCCTGCCTCAGCCTCCCAAGACACTGGGATTAAAGGCATGCGCTGCCACACCCAGCCTCCTGACTTGAACTCCGGTTCATACCTTCTCTCTCCCCAAACTGCAGGCTGAATGAGCACCCCAGGGTAAGGGGCAAGGGGGCAGGGTAGAAAGGCCGCGGAGGGTGCCTCTCACCCCTCTGCAATACCATCACTTGCCCAGGCATCTCCTCTGCACCCACACAGAGCTGAAGTCTGAGGTAAGAGCCACAGTGATGGCTGTCGGGCACAGAGCACGTTAATCACGCCTTCCAGGCTCCCGAGAAGGAAGAGGTTGGCTGCCCTGACAATCTGCATTAACGTGGGTGGACGGTGTTTGATTATACCTTTGTGACGGCTGTTTCCATTTACCTCTTTCTTCCAGGGCTGAAGGATGTGCTCTCTGTCCAGCCCATCCTGCAGCCTCACCATCGCTGCCAGTCTGCAGCTGACCACAGGGAAAACACAAACTTCTGGCCCTAAGGAAGCATCAGCAGGCTTGGGCACGACCTGGCTGCCCTGGAGTTTGTGGGTTTTTTCAACAGAGTTGCCCTAAAAAATGGGCTGGATTAATTTTCTTGTGGGGTCGGTTTCCAGGACACATCGCATGGCCACAGAAGCTCAGATCATGATGAGGGTGCAGAACTCAAAGCCACCGGCTTCACCAAGATTCATCATCCCCCAGCCACAATACCTGCTGCAAAATTCAGCAAATCTTTGTTGATAAACCACCAAGCATCCTGCAGAACTCTAAGTTGGCTAGGGGGAAAGGGAAGCGCAAAAGTCAGATGTGAGGGTTCTCGGCAGCACCATCCACGCATTAGCACCCAAAGCCCCATGCACAACGCGAACCTCTTAGTGGTGCTCAATATTGTTTCCAGGCAATGCTTGAATGTGTGCATCTTGGCTTAGTCCTCTTCCTCTGTGAGCAAATGCCAACCTCATCTCCCAGGGGTCCAAGAAGTTATAGCTCGAGGCAGGACTGTCACAAATTTGACACACTGGGCATGGCCTCCAATAACTTGGAAGCAATTCACTATAAAAGCCCTCAGTTCACACCAAATGCGGACATCTGGAAATCTTTACTCAAATGGTTTTATACATTTTCATGTGGCAGCCCAGCAATCTGCTGTAGCACTTAAAGAAAGTTGCAGGGAGCAACGGAAATGATAACACTCAGACTGGGAATGAATCTCAGTCCAAATCTTACCAGTTGAGCCGGTTAGCCAGGTTAATTGCCCTTCCTAAGCCTCGTTCTCTCCATCTTTAAAATGGGAACAAACTCAGTTGTAAAGGATAAAACTGAGATAATGCCTGTGAAACACAGAGCACCCTGTCTGGCATTTACTAAATGCCAGCTACTGGTTGGTAGAATGCTTGCTCTGCATGCTCTGAGACCCAAGTTTCGATCCCCAGCAAGGCAAAATGGGAGACAAACCTGGCAGTCCACTCCCAAAACAATCAGCGTTGAAAACCCTATGAATAGCAGAGAAGAGCTGGACCCAACTCAACAGCATCTAACAACAACAGCAACAGGATTCTAGACAATCTGTAATTATTGCATTGTAGGGTCTTTATTTTATTCCTTTCTACTTTGAGTCTATCAGTGATATCAATATGGAGGGTGCCTATGTCATGGTCTTTGATGAGACATCAGTTTGAACACAAATCCTTTAACCCAGGAGTTCCCATAGACAGATAGCATATGGCACAAAGTCAAGACCAGGAATCTGGCATCTTCCTTGACCCACAGCCTCATTTATGCACCATCTTCCAGGGTTGACTGGCAAGTGGCAATGGGACAGTGACAACTACCAAACCTAATGAAAGGAGCTGGAGCAGCAGGGACGGGCTGTGAAATATCCTTAATGTCAAATTAAGAACTGGAGATGCTAAGCGAATGAAACTTACAACCAAGAAAACAAGCAAACACAAAGACCAAACCTGGCTTTCGAAGGCGAGAAGGAAAAGAGCTAAGCACAAACAGGCTCTGAATGCTTAGCTCTGCACAGGCACGTTTAAAAAGCAAGATGCATTCAGCTTACATTAATACAGTTCAATAAAGTAAATGCAGGTCCACGGGAATCTATGGTTCCTGCTAAGGAAGGTGCTGCCATCGGGGACACTTGCTCCAACAGTGAAAACAGGCTGCCCCTACCTGATGTCCTTGGGTGATAGATCTCCTCCGAAAATAGCAGCTGGGCAGGAGATGAGGGGACACAGTTGCCTATTATCTTGGTTTTTAAGTCTAGAGGAAGAAATAGCAAAAGAGCCAAAAATACTGAGTAACCACATTCCAGGAGACTGGTTCTTCTCTCTATATATAGCAATTCAAAAATAGACACCTCTGATCTGGACATGCGGGACTTATGTATGATTATACCCATCGACCAGGGAGAGAATTCATCATAATCGCCCCATGTTGTCGGCTTGCTTACGTGTCCCTAACTCTGCAGACTTCCCAAACAGATGAGCTCCCCCATAACCTGAATCTCTTCACTATGCGCTTGCTATTTCATATCTATTTTCATTCATTCAACAAACACTCGCTGAGTTACTACTGTGTCTCAGCTGTGTTTGATTTGGGGCTACAAACTACCCAGTTTTTCCTTACGTCTAATCCTACCCTTCTAATAGCAGTACTGACAGCAAAAAGGAATCAGTTGATTGGTGATAAATATGGTAAATATTGAGAGGAAACTGGGTGAAGGGTGGTAATTTTTCACCCACAGAAAACACTATTAAAATGTGGACCCATATATGTGATGTGAAACTTCCCAAGGTTGGGGGTAGGTAGGAGAAAGAAGGTCATGTGGAATCCTGGCAAATCTGTTTAAAGTGTGTCTTAAAATAGCTGTGATTCTGTGACATGGATGAGGGAATCAAATATCTGCTTTCTGAGCAAGCTCAGAGGGAGAAGGAATGGGCTGCATCCTGCAGGAATTTAGGTGTTTTATGGCTAGTGATAGTGGAAGGTGCTCTAGCAGAATAGGCTTTAAAAATGGAAAGTAATTTCACTAGGGATGGGGGAGAGGCACTGCCACTCAGAAAGCCGCTTTTAATTAGGATAGCTCTTCCATTCCCAGGATCAATGCCATCCTTAAACCAGGCATAACATTCCCCTCATTCCACTGACCCGCATTCACCTTTCTGACCAGAAGAGAAAATGCTTGCTTCATTTTTACTCATTCACCGCATTTTCTTGCTCTCCTCACTGTGTTTCCAAAAACTGGAAAGTTTCCCTCCAATGCACTGAAAGCAGTGTTTATGGAGAAAGAGAAATGGCAGGAGCCATTTCTGATTTGCTTTTGACTGTTTCCACCCCCCAGGAGAATGCTCTCCCCAACAACAACGAGGACAACGGAAACCATCAAATGGGAAGGGAAATTCACGGAGGGGCAATGGCAGTGAGGGAAGATGTGGGCTTCATAAACAAATGTGGTATTAGGAGTTGAGGAACAGCACCAGTGAGATAAATTCATCCACTGTTTGACTATTAGCCGCATAAGCTCCAGCTCCAACTGTGACGGAAATTAGCAGTCTCTACCTAGATCCATCATGGCCTGGGTACCACAAAATCTTGCAAATATTATGATTATAGAATTACATGAATGATGTAAATTACAAGCAATTATAGATAACATGCCATAGGAAAGAGCACTTAGACATGGACAAATACCCCAATATCTATCAAAGAAATTGGGGCTGATGTTACTCACAATGAAGCTCTAACTATGCCCATAGATGCCAGCTGTAGGACATATTGCTACCTGGTGGCCTGAAGCCAGGAGAGGTGACCCTTCAGGGGAAACATGGATGCAGTAGGGAAAGAGGAGGAAAATCGATTCCTTTCTATTTCTTCAAGGCCCTGGACTGTTGGACTGAGAAATTCTGCAGCCTAGTGTTTCATTATGTTGGGGTACCTATGACAAAATAAGGAACGCAGACTACAACTTCAACTCATGCTGACTCATCAGTGTGCCCCAAGAGTGATAACAAATGGAGCAGCTGTGTGGTGCATGCGAGGATCTTCCAACGTGATTCACAAGCTCCCTGGAAGCAAGTCTTATGTTTGTAGTTTACCAGTTAGCCTCCTGGGCTGCCATGCATGGAGTAGAATTTAGTAAATGCCAAATGAAGGATTATCAGTCACAAATTGCTGGAAGAGAAGACTTCATTGGAATAGTGTGTGCGGACATTCTCTAAAAAGCATAAAATACTTATGTGCAGTCAACAGGCTATTAGAAAGCCAAGTCAGAGTCTTGGTCTGGTTGGGCATTTTTATCAACAATAGAAAGGACGGCTTGAGAGATGTGTTTATCAAATTTACAGATGGTACAGACCTGGAGTTAGCTTGCCAGCACAGTGACAGAATCATGATTCAAAACTGTATTTATAGACTGCAAGAATAGACTGAATTCTATTTTAGTAGTTGCTTCTTATGCACCAGGCACTATGCTACATGTATGACATATATTAGCCAATTAAGTTAGTGTGCAGTTCATATATCAGGGTCTTCAGCTTAAGTCTAAGGGATAGGCAGGCACCTGAGGCAAAATTATGGGATGGGTCTGTCTGCAGGAAGGACATCAGGAGCTTGGATCTCCATAGAGAAGAGGCAAGTGGGTAAGGAACCCAAGCCAATAAGAAAGGTGTGGTCATTGGAGGTGCAGTAGAGAAAATGATACCCTTTCCAACAGCCACATGCTAATCAGGAATATGTGTGACTACATTACCTTATCTAGCCAAAAGGACTTTGCCGGTGTGATTAAATTACAGATGTTGAAAAGGGAAAATGACCCTAGATTACCCAGATGGGACTCATCTTAGCACAAGTGCCCATGAGAGAGGTCAGGGACAGAGCAAAAGGAGGCGAGAGACGAGCAGAGGTTGGAGTGATATGCTTTCAAGACGGAGGAAGGAGCCAGGAGCCAGGAGCCAAGGCAAGCAGCCACCTGCAGAAACCAGAAAAAGTGCACAGCTGGATTCTTCCTGGAGTCCTGAGAAGGAATACAGCCACGCTGGCTCCGTGTGGACTTCTGATCTCCAGACCTGCAAGACAATATGTGTATACTCCTTCAAGCCACTCCGTTGATGGCAATTTGCTCCAGTAGCAATGTGAAGCTTACACAGGAGGTGGGGACATTCTGAGGACAGCCTGGCCATCCGGCCCCCCAACTTGGCAGCCATGTCGGAGCCCCGTGAGAAAGATGGAAGGAGGTTGTCAGATACGCAGTGGTGGCACAGAGTCTGATGGCAGAAATAACTGATGTGGCAGTGCCAGTATTTAAAAGGCCTATCAGCTGTGAGGCTAATGAAAGGAAAGGAGGCCAAGGTTGCCGATTCCTCAGCATGGACTCCTGTATTTCTTTTTCAGATGTTTGATCTATTCTGCCAGCACATGCTAATTTAGCTCCGTTGGTAGAGCACCTGCTCTGCACTCTCTGAGGACCCAGGTTTGATCCCCAGCACTGCAAAACTGGGAGGAAGATACGACAGTCAATCCTGAAGTGATCCAGCCCCTGAACACCCAGCCCCTGAACACCCTGTGGGGGTGGCCACAGTCGGACCCACTCAACGGCATCTACCACTGCCCAGGGCCATGCTGCCATCCTCCCCCCCCCCCCACGAGCCACTGCAGTGGCTTCCAACAGGGTCCTTGGCTTCTGTCCTTGACCTCCCCTCTATCCTCAAACTGACAGCCTGAGGAACCTCACCATACAGGTGACATCATCTGATGAGCTCAGTCAGAGTTGTTTTTATTGAAGATTTCAAGACTCAAGATAAAATAATGATGAAGGTAGCAGCTGTTTGAATACTAATGATGCAACCATACATCTCAAGGCCTCTTCTTACCAACACTGGAATCACAACTCCATAAACACGAGCGAGGACTTCATGTTACAGATAGGAAAACTGAGGCACAGAGTCATTTGCTCTAAGTCACAGCACTGCTACAGTGTAGACCAGAGGCTCAACACACTGTGATCCTGCCTTACCATGGTCCACACCTTTCTCATGTTGTTGTTGTTGTTAGGTGTCATCGAGTCGAATCCGGCTCATAGCGACTCTCATAGGGTTTTCAATGGCTGACTGTTTCAGGATTGCCTTGGGGGTGGGTTGCCATGTCCTTCTCCCATTTTGCAGTGCTGGGAATCAAACTCAGGACCTCAGAGACTGCAGAGCAGCGCTCTACCATCTGAGCTAAATCCTAGCCCCACACCTTTGTCATGCCTGGCCTTAAACCTGGTTAGGTTTCCCAGCATTTCACAACCTCATTTGCCCTTTACCTTCCCTTGCCTACTCCACTACACCTTTAACACTCCAGACCCCTGACTCAGCCATTTGCAGATATCTCTGGCACCTGCCAACAGAAGATATTAAGATGCCTTGGGAGCTGGGGTGGGGCATGTCTGTAATCCCAGTGATTCGGGAGGCTGAGGCAGGAGGATTGCAAGTTCGAGGCCAAAGGCAAACTATGTAATGTAGTGAGACCCTGTCTCAAATAAAAAATAAAATAAAAAAGGGGCTGCGGGTGCTGCTCAATGGTAGAGCACTCACTTAGAGCACACAAAGCCTTGGTACTGCAGAGAAAAAAATAGATCCCTGGCTTGCCTGTTGAGAAGCACGTGGAGCTCCTTGGACTTAAACACTGGAGATCTAGCATTACACGCCATCCAGACACTCCTTTCCCTTCCTCCTGCAGGGGTCTCTCAAGCCTCTGAAGGTTTCCCTTTCTGTCTGTATTTTCTTTGTCACTTGGTCCAGCATCCACCGGACTCATGCAGGGCTGTTGTTGTTGTTGTTGGGTGCCATGGAATCAGGTCCAACTCATAGCAACCCTATATACAATGGAACAAAACCCTCCCCAACACTGTGTGATGCCCAGCACTATGTCAGTGTTTCTCTGCTATTCATAGGGTTTTCAATGGCTGATTGTTTCTGGAGTGGGCTGCCGGGTCCTTCTCTCATTTTTTGCAGTGCTGGAGATCAAATCTAGGGCTTCAGCATACACAGAGCAGCCCTCTACCAATGGAGCTAAACCCCAGCCCCTCATGCATGGCAGACCCAGCTATCATTCTTCTTTCCCGGCACTACATCACCAGATCCGCCACTCTCCCTCCCACCTTGACCCACCTCCATCTGCCTCTTTCCAAACCCATGACCTCTAGCTTAGCCCAGTTGCCTGCTGGTCTTCACCTGGAGCTTCACAATAGCTGGGTAACTGGTCTCTCCGCCTTTAATCTTGCATCCATGGGCTACCACCACATTGCAGACTGAGGGACGTTTCTGCAATGCAGATTTCTATTACAAGCCCTCGGTGATTCTCTCTCTCTCTCACCTGGGGAAGCCAGAGGCCCCAGGACAGCACCCGCAGTCCAGGTGACCTTCTCCCCACCGGCCTGTTTCCTCTTAACACCTGGCCTTCTTCACCGCAAGTCAGCTGAGCTCACCATTTCCAAACATACCCCCTGCTTCCCGCCTCGCTCCTCACACGTGCTATATATATGAAGGGGCTGTACATATATAAATGCTTATTTAATTTATTCAGCTCAATGGATCTTCTTCTCATTGCAGATTTTGAGGTATGAACTCTGGCCTGGTGGGGCCCCCCTTTCTGCCACTACTCCAGTCAGGATTGCCTGGAGAGCTCACCCTTCCTCCTCCTGAGCTGCTAGGAGGCATCCTCAACACTGGCAGCACTAACCCACCCTCCTTTCTTTGTATGACTTCTGTTTATTTGGTTTTTGTACATCCCAGCATGTTCTCAGTGCCCGCTCACATCCCTCTCTCCTAATAGATTTGGGGCTCCTGGAGAGAAGAGAAGCAATCTCCACTCTATTGTGGGTTCCCTGGTTCCCGGCACAGGGCTGAGAACCCGCACTGGCCTATAGTAAGCATCAAAATCGTACCGACTGAGCAAACAAACAAACACATCGGCGGGTGCCCAGGAGTTAGTGAATACCTGCATGGCTCTAATTCTTTTTTCTTGCGGTCTTGGGGAGTTGGGCCCAGGGTTTTGCACTCACATGTTTCTCAGGGCTGTACCACTGAGCTGCATCCCCATCCCTTTTTTTATTTCTTAACTTGAGACAAGGTCTCATTTGTGATCCTCCTGACTCTGCCTCCTAAGTGGCTGGGCTGACAGGCATGAACTACCATGCCTAGTCCTCATCTATATTGCTCTTAAGAAAATGTCAGGCTTCTAGGTGGAATGGGCAGAGAGACAGATATTGAGTCAATAGGAGAAAATAGCTTCCCAGCTATTGCAATTATACCATACAATGGCACCTATAGGTGAGCAGGGGATGCCCCACTGCCAGGAGCCTTGCAAAGATCACAGTCTGGGGCAGAGGCTGGCCCCAAGTTTCTGTCCCTTTTATTCCACCTTCTATCAAAATTCTCTCTGCAGATACATTTCAAACATATGGACCTTAGATGATGGTAATTAAATCCCAGCATCCTTCGAAGTTGGCAATCCAGAAGCAGCTCCGACATTTCATAGCTAATAACTGCATAAGCTCCTTAATCCCCCCAACATCGGCCCACGGTGAGAACACAGGAAGGGCGAGGCTTTCCCTCTTCAGGGAGCCGCAGAGAGCAGGTGCATCTCACTGACTCCAGCTCCCGACAAGTCCGTGCACATCTTGTCCATAAACAGAAGCACATCTCAATCGTATTGCAATCTAACAACAGGCTTTACTCTTTCTTACCCAATAACGCAATGACGCTAATAAATCTCTGGCATGATGAGCAACCACCACCTCATTTATGCATGGGATTAATTCAGCCTTCAGATTAGCAATATGAGTCAAAACCAGAAGCTCCAGTATTATACAAACTGAAAATGGATCTATGAAGGGGCTGTATATATATATATAATGCTTATTTAATTTATTCAGCTCAATGGATCTTCTTCTCATTGCAGATTTTGAGGTGTGAACTGCTTCCAGG